>CM070110.1:12036627-12306627 GCA_036178185.1 Liparis tanakae
TTACACAGGTCACGTTTATCCTTCAACGTAACATTTAAATACTTTGTTGTGGGACATGATTACACAAATTGTATGATAATACATCACTGGTTGTTTCGTAAAATGCATCGACCTCTGTTTTTTTTGGACAAATATCTTCATGAAGCCTTGTAACCACTAGTTATTATATACTCCGATGATGCTCCAGTACAGCTGCTTTTGCCAAATATATAGTAGTCAACAGTTTTACTTCATATCCACTGAAAGAAAATGATAAACAGTCAATAAATGCAGCTCTTTATTTATTTATTTTATTTCTGAAAGCCACAAGGATACCGACGGAACAAAAACATCACAAATCATGAGGTAACATATATATATATATATATATATATATATATATATATATATATATATATATATATATATGTGTGTATATGTTTGTGTGTGTGTGTGTGTGTGTACATATAGTGAGTGGTAATAGAGCAGCAGAAGGGGCTTAAAGGACAATGGAACCGAGAGAGAGGAGTTTAACAGAGGAGAGAGAGAAATATGAAAAACTGCATCAACATTTCACCAGAGACCTCCACCTACTAGAACTGCGCTGCATAACTTGAATCGATTCCTCATTCGTCTAGCGGTGGTCTGTGTTAGCATTTCATTACATTAGATTGTAATAAGAAGAATGGGAAATAATTGTTGTGTAACTGACTTCTTTACAACATGTTACACATGTTGTAAATATTAAGGACGTAGGTCTGCTAATGGGGAAAATTAGCAGGTACATTCTGGGACAGGGATGTCGCATGTGTACAGATTGTAAAGCCCTTTGAGGCAAATTTGTAATTTATATCGGGCTATACACAATAAACTGAATTAAATTGAACATTTCTTGTTGTTTTTCTTCTTGTGATTTCTTTCCAAATTAGAATCGTTTTCTATGGTTTTGGCTGTTGATGTTCGCAAGGTTCTTATGTCAAAATTGCTCAGTACTGAAGTAATCCTCAAGCATCTTCGTTTATCTCAATGCAGACTCTAAATATTCCGCCGGTGAGTGTGTGGGAGCATGAATGATGATGTCTGTCCATACGTGTCAGCCCTCTGACAGGCAGCTGCCATCGGCTCCAGCCCTCCTACGACCTTGAATAGGAAAAGGGGTTACAGATAATGGCTTGTACATTGGCACTCATTTAAATTTGGACTTCTTTTGTAAAAAATAAAAATTCAGTCACACAATTTTTTAAAGCATTTTATAACACCAAGCAACAGTTTTTCCTAGATATCAGTTTCATTGCTGAGCTGGCCTGTTTTCTTGTCCAACAAATTATACTGTAGTATAAAAATGTCCAAAAGAAATGAAACTGCTCTGAGCCTGATTTCCCCTGCAGGGCGTCGCCCTCATACACCGTCAATAACCCTCTAACACCAACATACCCACATCGGAGATTAAAATTTCATTTTTTAATCCACAAATAATTTTTTTACATGCACATCTGTCTCTGTCGATATGGATTTTACATCCTGTATAAACAGTAGAGAGACACACTCTTTACACATACATAATGTATTGTTATGTTATTTCACTATTTATTTCCTTACACTTTTTGTATTTTTTACAACTTATAGAACTCTTGATGTACATACAAGACTACAAGACTTTCCTTTGTGTTTTATTCTTTGTCCTTTTCGGTCATACACACCTATGTTTCCTCTACTTGTGTACCAATGACGCAAAGGATGCAGCAGTGAACATTATATCTGCTCGTTAATATATCCCTCCGCTAATTACCCTGCTCACATAAAGTTTACCAGTAACTTCAGTTCTGTTTGAATGCACCAGCAGTTTTGCACACACACACACACACCCACACACACCCACACACACACACACACTGTAATTGTAATTTAAAATGTCCTCCAACAGATCTTAATCACACTTTTTTTCTTTCCACAATGCTTGACACGTCTTCTGTGTGTGTATGTGTGTGTGCATGTGTGTGTACATGTCACACACTCTTCTATCTTTCTCCCTCTCTTCTCTTCACCCCTTTCCCTTTATTTATGTCCTCCTACTTCAATCCCCTGGTGGATAATCTGTTGCTGTAATCCGCTGTCATCTGTCATTGTTTCTGGAAGGGACATTTGCAATGAGGCCAGATTATCATCTCATATCGTGACCTAACCAGAAGAGGACGAGGCAAAATACTCCCACTGATACGCAGATGGACACACACACACACACACACACACACACACACACACACACACACACACACACACACACACACACACACACACACACACACAGTAGAAATATGCCAGTTTTGGGGGAGATTGATGAATCAGGCAGGTGAACCACAGTTCAGCATTAAATAACTGGAGGGATTTGAACTAGATAACCTTTTAGGCGAGGTAGATTCAGCTGACCCATCCAATCACATCATCAAATGCAGAATTGATAATCATGAAGTTGCATTTTCCCCACACTCTTGTTGTAGGTGTTTGTCGAGCAGCATTGAGCGGTGGTCATGCTCTGCCCACTACAACAAATAGTCATCATGGCAAGTCTTTGGAAAGGATGTTAGAGCGCAGTGCTGTCATTGTGGCGTTTGGAGTGAAAGCCTCAAAGGAGATTTTTCTCGCCACTGATGGAAATATATAGCCTGTACATTTATTTGCAATTTCCACCAGAACTATAACGACTGCAATAGCGATTTTCTATGCACCAACATTTCCACCATATTGGAACAGTTGATATCCACAATATACAAATACAACATGTATTGGTAGATTTAGGCTTCTTTACCAAACCCGCTCGCTTAATACTGAGCCGATTTCATTAAATTATGTTTGTCAACATGATTAATTTATATGGTACTTGAAATGTATTGCACTAGAAAACACATGCAAATAAACTATACCACTCTTCTTTCAGACCATATACAGGTACAAGTACATGTGGGCGGCTGTGACTCAGTGGTAGAGCGGGTTGTCCTTCAATCAGAGGCTTGGAGGCTCCACCAGTTGCTTCTGAAGGCTGTGCACCTTGCATGGTAGCCCCTCTCATCACTGTATGAATGGATGTGAATGGGTGAATGATGTCATTGTTAAAGCCACTTGAGTGGTGGTAGGATTAGAAAAGTGTATACAAGTACAAGTCCATTTAACACTTACACGTGAGTACGTGCCGATACCGAGTAAGATATACAATTGAGTAAGAAATACAATGACAATTCAACATTTTGTTTTCCTGATTCATTGTTTGCAATAGGGATGTTAATTATTAACTGTGCTATCAGTTTGTACCGCTTTACAATTACAGTCATGAATATTTGACCCCTTACCGTTATCAGGGAATCCCTTTTAAATAATAAATACCTATTTAAACTCATCTATCGGACACTGCCATTACCCACTGTTGAGGTTGATGAAGAAAACCATTGAGCAGTGAAATGGTCAAATATAGTATGGTCATATTATGTGAAAGTATAGCTTAGGTGATCAGTAGTTTATTGGAAGAGTGATTTAGGGAAGCAGGAACATAAGGGATGGACCAGCCTGTCGTTATAAAACTATTGGCTTTCCACAGCGGGAGGTTATGAACCAGATGGTGTTAGGGGGAAAAGATGCACGTTCTCGGGGACCAAGATAAGGAGATGACCTTTCAGGATGGAGGAAAGAGGACTTCTTTATTGATATATAAATAAATATCATTCAGAATCAACACTTGTGTTTGTGTGAGCGGGGCTAAGAGGTGTAATAAAGAAGGCTGTGACTGTTGTATGTTGAATCTTGTGTCACAGAGTTCCCTGAGAGCTGTGACGTACTTTTCCTCCTTGCAAGGAATAAAACAGATGAAGGCAATTTTGATTCAGAGACTTCATTCCTTCTTTCCAGATTAACAGAGAAAACCTTCCACTACAGCAGTCAGTGAGTCCAGAATATCCTGTATTGTGGGCAGAGGCTTAGCTTCAGTGTGTCATACATTGAGTTTAATATAATTCACCTGGGCTTCCCATCTCTATTAGGAATGAGGATCACAGGAGACGACCAGCTGCCAGCATGTTGCCCACTCGATGCTCCCTTGTCTGCCACAGCGGCCCAAACTCCCGTTAGCTTGAACCAGTTAAAACATGAAACATGGCCCAACTAATGGAAAAGTGCCATGTAACCTGTCGATATTGTATTTGAAATGCCTAATAGTCTACGAATGCAAAAAAAGAGCCTGAACCACGAATTTCTACCCTTTCTCCATAACTCAACCTAATTTCTACCTGAACTTGTCCGTTCTGGACACTGAGCTTCTGTCCAGTGACACTCAAGACATTTCTAGTAACTCCTGTGAGAATTTTTTGGGCCACCTGGTCCCACTTTGCCCCTCGTTACCATTTCAGCCTCCTTCCTTTGCTCACTCTTTGACTCCTCCACAGCCCTTTTCATTCTGGACTGACTTCAACTGTCTTCTCATCCTGTGTATGAGTAGATCTCATCTTGTCTCAGGGTTTTCGTGTCAGAGTCCTCACAATGCCAACCAACAATTTATGGAAAAACAATCTTCAGTTAGTTTTAACGGTCCAGAAATATTTCTTCAGCTGCTTCAGAATGAGATAAGGCAAATAAAATGTGTCATTGGCCAATTCAAGTCCTCTCCATTCCTTGCGTTTCGCATAAATCCAAAAGGCAAAGCAATGAGAAACTATGCAGAGAAGAAAAGCCTCATCTTGGATCTGTTTGCACACTGCCCCGGCCAACTCCTCGTGCTTTAACGGCTTTTCAGTCTTCATTACCCCCAGGCTTTTCCCTTCATTATTAATTTAATGGCATTGTTGACAGGTTTTGACAACGGCACTAAATAAAACAAACTTGTGATCAAGAAAGCGTCCTTTACAGTCTTTTTAATACAAAACAATATGGCACTGCCGAAAGAAATCACTAAGCTGCAGTTACTATTCGTGCTTCTTCTTCATTTTGTCCCACACGTTGTCCCTCAGAGACGCTCTTTGATCTCAGATTAACAGTACATTGTGAACCATGTCCACATTGCACAACCTCAACTGGAACGATGAGACGTGCCGCTCGGAACAACATATGTGGTCCCCTTCGCTCAATCACTAGAATGACGTAACCTTTTTCCTCAATGAGCTGGGGCACGGACGGACCTTTGGGGATTTTCTCAGGAAGTATCACATGGTCATCCGTCTCTCACAGCCTCATAATCCCAGCAAGACACGTGGCTGCTCATTATAACACACTAGTTGGTTTGCTTACCAGAGGCCATGCCTTTTAAACCTGTTCCCATAAACACTGTCTGCATTTATTTGATAACTGCATTGAAGTTCATCATTTTACATTTCTGTATATTTGTGGTTTGATTACCATCAATCAGTTTAATATTAGATGCTACAATCCTTCTTTTCCCAATTGGTTTTCTAAATATGCCATCTGGTTACTGCTGTGCTCAAATCTGTCTTTCTATTCGCCTTTTATGTATTTCTCAGATGTGTCTAATTTACAACATATTCTAAATCGCAAACCAAATAAAGATATCTCCTTTTTGGATCTGGCATTTCTAAATGATCACATGTGTATATAACGTTGGTAAGGAGGATATAACTTCATAACTTTTTTAAAAAGGCTGCTAAATTAAGTTTAGATACGATATGCATTGATGGTTGTAAATACTGACTATTTGTTAGAACTTTAGGTTTAGTATGTGGGTATATATATAAAGAGATGAAAGATCAACTTCACATGATCTTCAAGTCATTACAATTAAAAACGAAATCAAGAAATAGTCAAATGTGGAATCGTATTCTTGGCAAACTGTGTTGCTTTTATATGTGTGTGTGTGTGCGCGCGCGTGCGTGTTTTTTTTTTAACCAGGGTAGGACAGTCTCTTCTCTCCGTCATAGTTTTTAACTGCAGTTATTCCTCGCTGATAAGACACTAAACGGAGACATAAACAGATGAGAGACTAACTTTAAAAGTTTACATTTTGTGTTGTTTTATATTGTTCTTATTGTCAACAAAACTCTCTTGAAGACCCAAACCAAAAATGTGTTAGTTTGTCTTCATACTTCCCGTCTGTGGATCTCAGCTAAAATCCCAATTGGTTTCTAATTAAGACATTAATATTCAACACTCCAACATTATAGTTTCACTAAAAACAAACACTCAAAGAGTGAATTCCTAACAGCTGGTCTCTAGGTTTTATTAAACAAACAAGGAAAAAATGCTTTGTGTATTGTGGATTATTTTCAAGAGCGGATTTATCCACATATGGTGCTCGAGTGCATATTTGTGGCAGCAGGACAGTGTGTGTGTTGTTCATGTGATTAAGGAACATATTGCCCAGTACAACAGTGTGACTTATTAATGTGTTATCTTGATGACACAGATAGATACACACACACACACACAATACGATGTTACGAGATTGTCTGGACAAGATGGCAACATAGATCGAATCAGCTCAACCAAGTTTTTTTACTTTTGTAAACGCTGATTCCTTGAATTACTCTTCCACCCAATTCTAGAGATGGGAAAGGATATCGGAACCCAAGACACTTTAAACGTGGAGATGTGCAAGACACGGCCTCGTACTTCAATCGAAAGATCGGCGGTTCGATCAAGACACTTGACCCTAAAATTGCTCTCGCTGTGCCCACAGTTTGTGAATGTTAGCTATTCCTGATAGGCAGGTGGCACCTTAGCCCCTCCCATCAGTGTTTGAATGGGAGAATGATGTCATATAGTGTAAAAGCACTTTGAGTGGTCGTAAGACAAGAAAAGTACACTTTGCATGTGAGTTCATGGTATGTTGGTACAACTGATGAAGTGTGTGTGTGTGTGTGTGTGTGTGTGTGTGTGTGTGTGTGTGTGTGTGTGTGTGTGTGTGTGTGTGTGTGTGTGTGTGTGTGTGTGTGTGTGTGTGTGTGTGTGTGTAACTTACCACTGTGACTGTGTTGGTCCGATGCAGCGAGTATGCCTCCTTTCTGATACTGAAAACACAGCAACTAAACCACTGAACATGCATCCATCTGCTGCCGGGGTCATTCAAATCTCATTCTGAATTTTTATGTAGATGATGTATGAAAAGATTTGACTCCAACCGCGGATGTTGAGAATAAAGGGCACCCTACCTCTCTTCTACCTGGGCTGGACATATAAAAGCAAGTCATCATTGAAGGAAATTAAAGCAAATTCAACTGACTCTTTAAGGCCATTATTTGGTCGGGAAGTTCACATTCTGACTAGAATTATGAGGATGACATCGTCAGGCTAGTATTTTGTAGCACCACACACAAACAACCTGTTCTATTGTGTCAGTCTGACAGAATCCTTAGGATTTAAAATCAACAGTCCTTTCTTGGACATAATCTTTAATCTGACAAGTCTTAATCTGAAAATAAACATTTGTAGGTCAGTAAATACTGATTGCATATAAATGTGTTGCATATGCATCTGTGTGTGTGTATGGACTCAAGTTTTTTCTGTAGGGCACTGGCGCAAGGTCTGGGGAAGCGGATCAGTAACAGGAGCAGCAGCATGCAGCACTGTAAAGCTGCCCCTGTACATCTGGAAGAGCCTCCTCATCTGGACGCACACACACATACATAATGAACGTGGTCAATGGACCCGTACTTGTTTGTCTCTTTTCTAGTCTTCCAACCACTCAAAGCACTTTAACACTACATGACATCATTCACCCATTCACATCCATTGATACACTGATGGGAGGGGCTAACATTCACACACTGTAGTCATAGCTACGGGAGCAATTTGGGGGTCAAGTGTCTTGTCCGAGGACACATCGACGTGATCGAACCACCGATCCTCTGATTGAAGGTTGACCCTGATCACCGCCGAGCAGGGAAACGTGCACCACCGTGAGACGGTGGTGCACGTTTCCACAACTAACGGATTCCGCAAATAACATGAACGCCTCACTCGTTCCCAGTGAAGTCGTCTGCTATCTGACCAAATCTGTGAATGCACAATAACAAGTTACACAGAGTGACAATTCAATTCAGTTTAGTTTATTTCATATAGCCCAACATCACATATTACAAATTTGCCTCAAAGGGTTTTACAATGGAGATAACTGTGACGCCCTGTTCTGTTTCCCCTGTTTATCCTATGTCTCCTGTCTCCAGTGTTATGTTTCTCCTCTTTGTCTCCTCTGTCTTGATTGATTCATTCCCTTCAACTGCCCTCAACCACTCCTCTGTCTCCCTGATTGTATCATGCCGTACACCTGTGGTTTCCCTCTATATATTGTTGCAGTCTCCTGTTGGTTTGTTGTCTTTGTCTCTGTCTCATAGTGTCTCTGTTTCGATGGCTCACTCTCAGGCTTTGTTCCCATGGTGATTTGTGTTTTTTGTAGTTGCTTTCAAGCCAGAGTTTTTATGTTTTACCTTTGTCCGAAGTAAAGTGTTTTTTGTTTCACTCAAACCTGGAGTCCAGCCTGTCTCTCTGCACCTGAGCCTCACCCCGTGACAAACCCCTGACAATAACTCTAGTCAAGAGATTGGTGGTTTGACCCCATGCTTCGCCTCAATGGTGCCTTGAGATGGTAGACCCATTTACACATTTACCATAAAACCCTAACTCTTTAACATTTTGAGAAACATTCAGACATTTCAGGTGCATGATAACCTCTTACATCACGTATGAATGGGTGTGAATGATGACATTTAGTGTTAAAGTGTGTTGAGTGGTCGGAAGAAAAGTGCTGTACAAGTCCAAGTCCATTCCACCTTTACCAATAGCCATAGTTTTACCTACGACGAAATGTTACTTTCTGTATTCTTGTTGTTCTTAGTTTGTACTCGAGGTTGAAATGCACTTATTGTAACTCGCTTTGGATAAAGGCATCTGCTAAATGACATGTAATGTAATGTTATGTAAGTTTGTCTTTCTGTGGACGGTTGTCATGGTCACCATCATTTTATCCATTTGTGTCCATGATTGGCAGGTGGACAATAGGGCCACAGCTTTCATGTTATAAAGTCATCTAGCCGAAAGACGCACCGGCACACATTAGATGCAGCGCATCAAAGCATGCGCACACGAGTAATTCACAGTTCACGCTCTAAATAACCTTTTGCTGCCTCTAAATAACTTTTTATTGTGATGGGAGTACTTCAGTCCCACCTGGTGAGCAGCCCACATGTCTGCAATGGGGAAGGTCGCCTTACTGAGGTGGAATGGGCCGTTTAGGCTGCACATTGAGGTTTCCCTGAGGACCAGGCAGAGAGGCCTCTCCAGTCCGAAGGGTAAAGAAAGTCCTCAGTAAAGAGACTGAAGGCCAGGACAACATGAAGACCGGAAGTTAGAACGCGTTTAGCGCACAACACGGTTTAACTTCATAGTTTTAGATTATTTGGATGATATGCCAGCGTACGCTAACGTTTCCAGCTAAAAGATTATGTATCTTTTCAGTTTGTGATACAATGTCACACACCGAGTTGATTTATCCTACAACTCCATTTCTGTGAATAGATTCACAGAGAACAGCAGAATTCACCTTCATGAATCAACAATATTCCTTGAACTGAGCAGCAGAGATTATTGTACAAAATACTAGTTTTTTAATGCAAAGACCCATTTCAAGATTTTGAGCTTTTGACGGGTTTCTGTATCACCCGTGGGTTTCCCCCCCAAGCACAAAGGATACTCAGATAACCACGACGAGGTTCCGTTAGAAAACACATTTAATGTATCCAACACACACCACTCCGCAGACCGCAAATCTGCACCTCTGCTCCCTCTCCTCTCCCTCCAGCTCTGCTGCCCTTTTTATACGAGCAGCGTTGGCTGCTGACTGATTACCAATCAGTCAGCAGCCGAGTCCAGATTGGGGACAGCTGCCACAGAGCTATTGTCTTCCAGAGCATGTCTTCTTTCACATTAATGGGAAGAAGATATCCATGTTGGTGTTTATTTTACTACTTTGTCTATTTGTATCCGTACATTTCTCCTAATTCACCAACAGATAGCATTTAATAAAACCTCAATGTAATATTAATGAAAATGTGGGGGAGCGCTAAAGGTTTCCAGAGTTCAGACCAGGTTGGAAAGGACATGTATACTTCTTTATATCTTTGCAAACACACTATATTCATGTGTTCATAATGTAAAATACAGCTTGAAATGAAGACTCAGGCTCTTTTGATTTAGATCAACTTCTGTTTAATTAGTCACAACCTCAAAAAATAGAAGAAAAAAATAAAAGCGTTTTAATATTCTGCAATCATCATTAACATAATTCATCCCCATCAGATACAGAGCAGATGCATCCATCTAAATGTTATTTCCATCTGGATAATATTCAAACATTCCTCTCTTGAAGTTGGATATGAAAAGCTTGTCATGCTCAAGAATATTAGATTATCGTCATCTCAAATGGAGTCCCTCTGTTGTGTTGACTCAAAGCCAACCAGAACAGTCCAAACACTAGTCTGTGTGTCGGGTAAAGATAAACAGACTGGTGTAAAACTAAAACACAGGTGATTTAAAGATACAACACAGGGGCTATAGAAGTAAAGATAATGGCATCAGCCCCATACTGTCAGTACTGTATGTGCAGGACATCAGCTGGCTCCTCCTACTCTTCATGTCCCGTGAGCAAACCAACATCTGACTGATCCTCACTAAGGAGTGTCACCACGACAAAGCTTCTCACACAGAAAAACAACCGGACTGACTCACAGGTCACCGGTCAGACCCAGACTGTTGGCCTGCCAGCCCAGTGAGTTCACATCACATGCATCAAGCTGTTTCTGACCTGCTGATAGACATCACGGGTGTTTGTGGACTGTAGGCGGACAAAGTAATCAGTAACGGATAAACACATTGTAACACATGGCTTATTAATGGTTAACTAATCAATTACTGATTTTTATAGTTGTAAGATAATAAAAACACATTTTGTGTGTGTGTGAGCGCGCGTGTGTGTGTGTGTGTGTGTGTGTGTGTGTGTGTGTGTGTGTGTGTGTGTGTGTGTGTGTGTGTGTGTGTGTGTGTGTGTGTTTCTTTCATATTGTTTTGGTCCAGAATGTCAGAGGATTGATCCTGATGCCAAGAAGACATCCGAAATACGTGAGACGGACCCAACCGAGACCGGAGTTGTTGTGACCCCTTTGTGGTGTCTTTTCCTGAACTTAACCACGTTTTCCATTCCTATTTTAAGCCCAATCTTGATGGTTTTCCCAAACCTAACTTAGTGGAGGGGTTTTGTCGTTAACTTGTATTCACGTCCATTTATATGAATCAATAGATTACATTTTGTGACAATTGTACAAACTGCCGTGAGGCTGGGTGGGCTTAGTGGACATTTACACATGGCTAAATTAAGTTCTGATGTAGAGAAGAATTAATACAGATGCTGCCACTAACTGCTGCGTAGGGAACTGACAAAAGTCACGTTAGCTTGCTAACGTACGAGCCGTTTGGGATATGGACGACTCGTCTGAGCCGACATCTGATCCAAATGCTGCTAGAATAATAATGACATTTCATAAAATGGAATGGAATATAGCAAGATGTTAGACTAAATGACCTTAATTAAGACATTAGCTTGTTCAGCTAACTTTAAAGCAACCACATTGCTATATGCATGTATCCACGTACATTTACAAAGGATTACCAGTGAAGTTCTACGTTAAGTTGGGGGCATTTCAGTAAAGACATATGTTGTGATGTGCTAGAGACTTCCTGTTCACATAATTGATACCTCCTGATTGAACAGTACTACTATACATGTGTTTCCCAACAACCAATTTAGACCCCGCTCAAGACCTAGTCTTGTTTTCATTGGGCTTCCCATCCTTTCTAACATATATATATATATATATATATATATATATATATATATATATATATATATGATAAGATAAGATATAATAATCCAAGTTATAAATGACAGGAATGCTGCAGAGATCTGTGAAGGGGGAAGATCGACTTCATAACAGAGTCAATATCAGCCGTCAGTCGGACAGCTTTTAAACAGAAGAGGACGAAACAGAAGTGGTCACACCGCCGACCCAGAAAGCCGGGGTCGGTCGATTCATAGACGTGGGGTAATAGCGGACGGCTGTAACCAGGAAACTCAAAACCAGCTTATGAATTATAATAAAAACACAACCGTTTTTAAATTAAACTCTGGGCGTGAGAGAGCAGGGAAAGACTCCCGATGTGGCTCGGTGAACAACTCCAGCTATCATAAATTAACACAAAAGGTTAAAGTTCCTTCCGACACAAAACAAGAAGTGAATGGTTTTCTTCTGGATTCTCTGGTCACAATTTCATGACATGCAGAGTTGAGAAATAACATGAGACGTGCTGCTCAAAGCCGCGTGGCGCTGCTCTTAGAGAGCGAAGATGCTCTAAATGTTCTGAGGAAGCTGAGAGGAAAGTGTTAAAGACAAATCAAGAGCTGAATGAAATGTGACATTGCAAGGTTTCATGAGATATTATAGTTTCATGTTTATTCCACAGTGTAATACAAATTTAGAGAGGCGGCATTTACCTCGAAAAGATCCATAAATGAGCTTTCATCAATTTCCTACATTACAATTTCAATAATATTATTTGTATTGATTAAAATGACACAGAACTGATCTCCAACTTTATATTTGTCACTCCATTAAACTATACACATCACATGTATTCTCGCAGACAGCGTGAACTTATAGAAATAAAACTATTCTCTTCGGGTTATCATTGTCAAGCATCAGTTCATATTCAACAAGCAGATGAAGAGAGGGGCAGAGCACAGGAGAGGAAGGTCAGCACAGGAGGAAAGGATGAGTACGACACAAGAGTCAAGGAGCTGCTGACGAGGTGGGAACGAAGGAGTGAAACTATGTCTGGCTCAAACGGTCAACGACTGACTTGCAGCAGCGGGGTGCCCAGTGGGCCCAGTGGGTGCCCAGTGGGCCCAGTGGCTACAGCAGGTACCGGTGGAGACTTGCATGTGTTGACAAACGGGTCATGTGGTCTGTCTCTGTACCCCCCTCAACCCCCACACACTAAAACAAGATTCCAAGCCAAGCATTTAAAAAGGAAAAAGATGCTTGAGGGCTTTGAGAAGCACCAGGTTGGTTGGAGAGGTGGGCAGTCCGTCTGTTGAAGTGAACATTTCCCTTCTGGTACGACTCCCCGTCCTGCCTCGTCTTACGAGCCGTTTGTTTTTATACGTGAATAGGAGTGAGATACATACATGAATCTACAAACATAAGACACGCTTATAAGGATGGCTAACAAGTGACACCTATGGCTGCCGTCTTCATTTGGGTCCAGGAATGGAGACCCAACTTGGGGGATTTGCATTTTGGATTTACCGTGGACCGGAAGGGACGGTCTGGTCAGGACCCATCTGACAGGGGATCGGCGACTCGCTCCACAAGCAACCGCTCACCATCGCACTCAATGTTGGAACAGCGGAACTAGATCCACGCTGCCCCCAAGTGGACACACAGGGTAGAGAAGCCTTTTCCCTCTTCCAACAGTTCTGGGAGCGAAATGGAAAAGGGGGCATGAACCAGGAAAGAGAAAACAGAAAAAAAGCAAAGCGCTGTGATCGTCACACGGTTCTTTGGTTGACTAAAAGATAAAGGGGTGACTGGAGGTTCCTCTGGCCACCGTCTACAGGTATGTGCACAATGAAACGCTTGTGTTTGTAGAGGGGGAGGAGCCTGGAAGAGCTGACAGAACCAGCAGCTACCGTGAGGACGTGGTTCTCTCAAACCCTGCATCTTAAACTCACTCGATATGGGCGCCAGACTTTGTGACGTTACCAATTCCTTTGCATGTTATGGGCCCACGGGTCACGACACAAGCCCAGTTCCATCAGGAGCCACTTTGTCTACGCACACACACACGTGTGCTTGTGAATAACAATGTGCATCAGACCGCTACTGGACACTGACGTGGTGTTACAAAGACATGCATGTGTCATAAGGGGGAGTGCACTTGTGTGTTTATAAGGACTTTCTGATTGCCAAAGAGCAACACACACACACACACACTTACACAATAAATGGAAGAGGAGGAGGGGAGGGTAGGAGCGATGGAAAAGGGGAGGGGGGGAGGAGTGTTTTAACACTTATACACAACGCAACAACCTGAGACTAGTGTGGGGGAGTGGGTGGGCCGTAGGGTGGGGAGAGAGGAGAGATCATCAGACCGATATTCAGAGAAAGAGAGAAATAGTGCAACAAAGATAAGTAAAGCGAGAGACCTCAATATGGGAGAAAGAAAGAGGGAGGGTAGAAGAAGACGAGAAGAGGAGAGGGCTGTAGGCTGGGGGGACTGGCGTTGAGGGCGGGAGGTGTGGAGAGCAACAGAGGGAAGATTTGAGAGGAAGAATTAAGACGGAGGAGCAGCATTGCCCTCATGAGTACGGCTGTGGAACTCCGTACCCCGGTCTGTAGATGGGTCGCCCTGGTGCCGACTGAGAATTGGAATAGGCGGGCCCGGCTGGGTAGCTGTAGCCGCCGTAGCTGTAGGAGGCCGGGTAGGGCGCGGGGCCACTCTGGGGCTGGCTCGGGGTGTACTGGCCGAATGCCGAACCTGGGTGTGGGGAAGGGAAGGAGGGCGGGGTCGGGTAAGGGCAGGCGGATGAAGCCGGAGGCCCGAAGGCGGGCCTGGGGCCGGGGTAGCTCCCTGCTGGGGTGAAAGATGACCCGGGACCTGGGTACGGAGGAAACTGTGACGGGATGTTGGCCGGGCCCGCTGCCGCGGCCGGCGGCTGGTTGGGCGTGGCGGGGTACGGGCTATAGGGCAGGCCGGAGGGGCCCCCTGCAGTCGAGGCCTGCTGCGAGGCGTTCTGGTAGCCGGAGGGCTGAGCTGTGGAATTCGGCTGCTGCGGATTCGTCGCCGGCGCCGTCGTCGTGGGTTGACTCCACGGTGACGGGGGGACGGCAGGGTCTTGGCTGCTGCCCGTTGATAGTGTCATGGCGCCCTCGCTCCTCTGCCGCAGGATCTCCTGGAGCTTCTCTATCCGCACCCGTCTTTTGTGAGCGAGGGACCGCAGGGAGAGGAAGCGATCCAGGAAGGGGTCCAACGGCAGCGAGCCCTCCAGAAACTCATCGGCCAGAACCTACAGACACACAACGGGACTCCATCATCGGCTTCGCCGCATTACTGTTGCTGCTCAGCAACAACCTTTAGATGTATTTTAAATATTGATACATTTAAATCTTGTTCTTTTAAAAAATATCCTATTAAAAACCAATTACTTAATAATGCAAAAGAAGCAATAAGAGGTTTTAAACATAAGGAACTGAACCGTTAAGGAGTAAAGTCACCAGCTACAACGATCCAAACATTTCCATTTGCAAAGTGCAGCCGCTTCATAAACAGGGCGTGCTGCAGGAAGCCAAAACAAACAGCTGCAAAGACAAACTATGCTAAACAAACTATGCAAAGACAAACTATGAAAAGTCAAACACCCAGAAAATAAAAGCTGCATTTCCAGTCAACACAGCAGAGGTTCTCCAGGCCTCTAGGGCCCTTTTTCTTTTACACCGTTTTAAAAGAGCATCATGTTCCTGTAGCTAGTTATGGTTGTGTGTTTTTGACTTTGGGAAATGTTTCTCCATCTGCAGCATATTTCCATTGTTGAATCTCTTCCGGTCTGTTGGTCCGGTCGTAGCATGTTTGCCTTTGATAGCCGGTAAATGTTTGGAAGCCATTCTTTTACTGATTCAAAATGATCTGGGAAACGCTGGTTTATCTATGCATCCATCATTCTATATTGTGTTATTTTGTGTGTGTGTGTGTGCGTGTGCGTGTGCGTGTGCGTGTGTGACAGTTCTGACCTCTGACTCTTCCTCCGTTTTGCTGCCCT
Organism: Liparis tanakae; assembly: GCA_036178185.1. Taxonomy (NCBI): domain Eukaryota; kingdom Metazoa; phylum Chordata; class Actinopteri; order Perciformes; family Liparidae; genus Liparis; species Liparis tanakae. The sequence continues at coordinate 12,052,463 of CM070110.1, forward strand.
CTGTCTGCAGTCTGGAGAACAATGCCTCTGGGGACACCTGACCCACCATCCCATCTGAGGACGAGGAGAGCAGGAAAGGGTGAGACAGACCGACCATACAGAGAGAGAGAAAGAGACAAATACAAGCACAAACTCAATGTATGCACAAAAAGACGGAAATGAGGAGTTTCTGTCAGCAGAGTTACAGCGAGGTAAGCCGCTGGGGCAAAAAGTTGACTGATAAAAACTTGATTTACATGTCGAGTGATTATTCATGTTAACAGGATGCTTTAGACAATATAATGTAACAAATATAATATAATATTTTGTAGCCAAATCAAATTGCTTATATGATAGTCAACCTTTGTTTCTTTCTAATGGTTGTAATACTTGACACGTATTTTAACAGAGCTCGTATAAAAAGGCAGTAAAGTAGTTCATGAATATGCGATAAGAGTTTACAGACAAGTACAATCCCTCCTCATCATTGTGGAGGTTAGTTTACGGCTCTTCGTCGTTCACACCAACAGTCTGTGTTCATATCGGAGTTACACTCGTTGTCTTTTTGGTTCCTCGCAGTTCATTTTGTTAGCGCTCAGCGCGTCAGAGGATGAAGGCCTCGGCGTGCTGGAGCTCGCTGGTCTCCAGAGGCGCTACGATGCCAAGCACGAGAATAAAGCAAGCTTAAGAAGTAGAAGTTGCCAAGCTTTGTACAACCTAGCGGCTAAGAGAGACAAATGCAGAAGTCTTCGGTTATTGGCCATGGAGACAAAAACAAGCACTCTCAAATTTGGGGGGAAATCCGAGAAGATTCCAAAGATCCCATAATAACAATTCAACAGTTTCCTACAGCAGAAACAGCCGATCAGTCACGCGAGTTAAAGGTCTGCATCTAAGGAATCCACAGGGTTTCCATAATGCGTTCAGTGCATTATTCTGAGTTAAGTGCTTTGTCTTTTGTGACAATAGTAAAAACACCTCAAGTCAATTCAAATGTTGCCATTCATCACACTAGCATGCTGCTACCGGGGAACAGACATCAGAGCTGTCCAGATACAAACGGTGGAAGAAAAGTTGTGTTTTCAAACTGCATTGGTTTTATCGTCATAGTTTTAGGGAACTGTTCCCGTCAATAAGAAGAACAGTCACTCACCATTTTAGGTTGTAAAACTTGTAATACAAGCGATTATTTTGTTTTGGAAGTCAAACCTGACTAAGTGTCTAGGATTAGTTCAGACTGTAATAACAGCTGGACAGTAGCGTGTCTGTGGTGAGTTCAGACTGTAATACCTTTAAACTTTATTACATTTGTCATATTACAATTTTTACACAAACATGTAAAACGTGTAATGTGGTCTCTTCAATGAAACCCACTTAGCAGGTGAGGAGCAGTGGGCTGCTGGGAGGAGCTTGGGGAGCAACTGGGGGGTTCAGTGTCTTGCTCAAGGACACTTCAACATGCGACCGACGGGGAGACCAGGGATGGAACCTCCTCCACAGCCTCTAAAGTCTCACAGCCCTCCATCCTTCACTTCATTTAATCATCCTGAATCAGGGTTCTTACACATTTTGACCAATGAATTTCCATGATTTTTCAATGACTTTTCCATGACTTTAAACCAAATGTCCATGACCAAATTGAAATCTCGGTATAAACATGAACAATTTAGAACATTTTGTGTATCGAGAGCGTAGGCCGGCTTATATTTTGAGCGTCATTCTTTAAAAAACATTAATTATTTCTCGGCATAAATGAACATGTGATCATAACACATTTCCATGACTTTTTTCCCAAACTTTTATGATTTAAGTTTTTTCCATGACTTTTCCAGGCCTGGAAATGACCATTTTAAAATTCCATGACTTTTCCAGGATTTCCATGACCGTACGAACCCTGTGAATGAATGTTGGTGGTGGGGGAGGGGCCGTAGGCGCTGATTGGCAGCCACACTTCTGTCAGTCTGCCTCAGGGCAGCTGTGGCTACTGATGTAGCTCACCACCACCACCGGGATGACTGTGCGTTTGTATGACTACTGGACTCTGGACTCTAAAGCATCTTTGAGTACTTGAAGCGTTATATAAGATTGAAGGTTATTATTATTATCCACCGTTTATTCCTTTGCTTCAAGATCAAGTTTCACTTCCTGATCCCTCCCTCCTACCTCTCAGGGAGCAGTGTTGTCTGTAGGTTTCTCTGATGGCCTCCAGCTGAGAATATTTCTCCACCAGTGCCTCCTTCTCTGACTCTAGACGAGGCTTCATGTCCAGGTTTTGCTCAGCAAGGCTGCGATTGGATGCCAGTGCCATCTCTCTCTCCAGCTGGATGTTCTGGATCTAGGGGAAGAAAACAGGCATCAGACGATAGCAGCTTTACATTCGAGCCATATTGTGGATCCCACGAAATGTACCGGGATTACATATATTACATTTTTTGTAGAATAAATAGTCAAACTACAAAGTCGACACAAGTGCGAGTTCAACAGACCCAGTGTATCTTGTTGTTATCTCGTATGACAGTTTGAATAATATTCTTTCAGCTCTGGTGGTGTGAAACAGACTTATTAAATAAAAACATAACTAAAAGTGGGAAGCAGGCATACGCTCATATTATATAAACTCCCAGAGCAAACATACAACAATTGTTCTGGCAAAGAAACGCAAGGCGATACAGTCTGTTGGACTTGAAGCCAACAGCTCAATAAAGTGAATACATGCCCAGGGAAAATATGCTGATTCAGTGTTGTGGTTATACAATGTCATGTATGTTACGTGACCTATTTTTATGAGGGTGACAAACTTGTCTCTCTTTCTTAACTTCAGGAAGGAAAAAAAAAAGTTTGTTAAAGGCTATACATACGGCTTGTTTACTGACTCTTGCTTCTTCTCTTACTCCTTGATTTCAATCCAAATGTTACCAGTTTTAGATGATTTCATTGACACATTTATTGTAAACTTGGAAAGCCGTAGAGGGAATACATTTGGTTCTGGTAATCTGTTCCTAAACAATACGTTGGTAAACGGACTTGCGTTCACTTTGTGCCATTCTGGCAACTCAAAGCACACTACATGTAAACATTCACCCATCTACAAACAATCAATACAATTAATATTATTATTATTATTATTCCCAAGGACATGCTGATTGAAGGAGCTGGGTAGCAAACCACCGATCTTAAGAGGAAAGAAGGGGAGCATAGCCCTCTCTGTCTCTGCGGCGCTCTATCTGGACCGGAAAAAGCAGCTCAAAGAATCCATTTTGTGTTTGTTTCGTCTGGGAACTCTAAGAGATTTATCTCGGCTTCACAAGACCGTTGATCGTTGTACGGTCGCTCTACAGAGAGACTCGTCTACGCATACAACACCAAGTTTCCCCTTGGGGATTAATAAAGTATATTTCATTCAGCATTCTCAACAGTCAAAGAAATTAAATGATAGTGTTTATTTTTAATTTGCAAGCAGTGGCCGTACGAGGCAACTGTCTGAATGTTACTGGCCTAACGGAGGCACGCACGTCATTTTCGCAGGTTTCCGTGTTAGTTATAATTTCTCAAATTGCAACAATCGGAACTAAAGATCTAACAGATTATTATTAATATTATCATCATTTAACAACAGCAACCAAATTAGACTGTATTGAATACATATACAGGTTTGAATACACCTTGTGGAGTGAATTGCAAGTATGAATGACATTCTCCAATCCCAGGCTTGTCTTCTGCTTACAGATGGTGTTCTTTTCAATATGTTTAGTAACTCACTTGTATCATTCAAATAATTGGTTTAATCAGTGTTGTTAGCAGCTTTTTCCACACTTACTTTGATGCAAATCCAAAGAAATTGAAGTTCAACAACAAACATAACTTCCTAAATCTGAGCCAATGACATACAATTGTAGCCTATGTTCAACTGTACACAGAAGGCCTCAGCCTGTCAGTCCAGTTGCATAATCAGGGTGGTTATGCAACTGGACACTGGGATGTTTGTTTGAATGTAATAGGGGAAAGCTTGATGTAATAGGTTATAGGCGTAATGTAACAGGGTATAAGCGTAATGTAACAGGGTATAAGCGTAATGTAACAGGGTATGAGCGTAATGTAACAGGGTATAAGCGTAATGTAACAAGGTATAGGTGTAATCTAACAAGGTATAAGTGTAATGTAACAGGGTATAGGCGCAATGTAACAGGTTATAAGCGTTATATTGACAAAACACATGGAAAAGTTTTGGTGAGCAGTTTGAGAGGCAACGTGTTGGGGGAAGGAATGGAGAAAGGGCTGAACATTCACATTAATGGAAGATCCCTAGTACAATAGGGGTGTTGTACATGTGGACACCAGCATTGCATCAGTTCCCTTTTGTAGTTCCCAAAGAAGGAAAACCTTACTCACTTACCCCACCCAGACTGTGCACTAAACTAGAAACAAGACATATATTTCATTAGCAAAATGTTGGTTCAGCCTGTCGGAAAAATGAAAAACGAAAACGAAGGCCAAATGGAAAGTGAAGCATCATTTTTTTCTTTACCTCGTCAGACTCCTGCGCCATAGACTCCACCCTCTCTGGGTTGTCCAGGAGCTCCTGGAGCTCTGATTGGCTCAGGTCCTGGAGCTTCTCCATTTGATTGGCCAGAATGGCTTTGGCCAGAATGGCTGTCTGTCAGAAAGGAACCAGGAAATAGGAGTTAAAAACAATGTTTGAAACATAAAGTGGACAGTCAGAGGCCCTACCTATGTATCCTAACACCACCACTCTAGAGTAGATCAATACACGTCATGGACTTATTGGGCCACTTTTTATAACAAAATCAAGGCCAAACAAACATACAGCCACTCCCTTAATAAAACAGCAACCGTATGTGGCAAATGTGGGCATTTTGTGCCAAAAGCAGCAATAGTGACACCTGGAATGCACCATTTTGTGCCCAGTCGACTGGACGTCCGTGTTGTGTTTAGCGCGTTAAAAGTCACTCCGCCGGGTGAGGAGAGCGGAGGCCACAACACAGACGAGCGGTCGACCGAGCACCGGGAACGGCGACGCGACACCGCGGGTAGAAAAACATACGCGGGTACTTACAAGACGCTAGCTAACCAAATTCAGCCCGACACTGACTGGCGGTGACATCCAACACCAGCTCAGGATCTCAAGTGACAGGTGACGTGACACGTCCTCGGGATCTCCGGCCAGCCCGACGGAATGCGGCCGAGCGACCAGCTGCAGAGTCGTTCGCGACGCACTTTGACCGACGAGCTCACTCGCTGCTAAGCCGCGTCCCGATCCCAGGTTCCGCGTTGAGTTGATCCGATGATAACACAAGGGTCGGTTTAATCGCAATGTCGGGCATCGAGCCACCGTCAACTTCGAGGAAAGCCCAACGCCTTTAACGGGTAAAAGACGGAGTCCAGGGGGACGCCGCTCGGTCCAGGCGCACGCCAACAGACGCCTCAGTGTTCCGGCAACGCGAGCTTTAAAACTCAGTCGACAGAATATGTCGGAAAACGGCAAAAATCTTCACTGAAATGAGGAAAGTTTCACTCCTCACTGACGGAAACCGCCGCCATCTTAGGAGCTCTCCACGTTCCGTGGTTTGCGGGGGAGTCCGGACATAATTCGCATATTGTAAAACGGCGCAGTTGAACCGAAACGAACTCCATGTTCAAAGTAGTGCACACTGTAAATGTATACTGTTTGCCGACATACTTCTGGGCAATTAGATTTAACCGGGATCATTACCCCGCTGGTGTCCCCTATGTCGCAGGGTAATGGTGGGGTCCTGAGCTCAGCTGATACAAGGGAAACCCCTATGTGACGGTAATGTCCCATCTCCTGCTGCCAGTTTCGATGGTTTAATATATGTCCCCCTGCTTTGTTGAAGGAGCTGTAAGCCACTGCTTTCTTCACAAACGGCCCACGGGCACTCCTGAGTCGATATTTTAGAAATTAAAATATGTTCTGCGTTGAAAGACAGAGAGAAGGCAAGAACATAAATACATAGCAAGTGTGGAGGTTTATTCATCAGCTTTGGTGTGCTGAGGGGAGATGAATGGTGACTGCACGTTTAGCGTTCTGGCAATAATCAGCCCAGCATGAAGGATGATTCTTGCTGCTATTGCAGTTTTCACTATTTTTACGACCACGTTTATCAAAATTAACAAACTCTTTTCTTACTCAAACGGAAACTTTAAATTCGATTTTACACATATTTACATACTACTTTCTGTTCTCTTGATTGGTACACACACATCACAGAGTGTCTCCTTTTCGGCCTTGGTCGCCTCTATGAAAGACTCGGGCCAGGTGAGGAAAAGAGGCAAATGAGGCAGAATCACCCAAAAAGTTGATGTCAATGTGGCGTTTCACTATCTCTTCCAGTCACAGACTTCTTCACTTTACTCTCCATTCCTCAACCACCTGAGAGGTATTCTTGTTCTCATAGAGGTGGAACGTTTATGAGCACCAGCCACATGATGGGATGATCCTCTTGGACCCAAAGCCGGCTCGATGACTGGACATATCTGCAGAAGATTGCCAATGATGGATCAGGCAGTGAATTCCCAGAGAAGATGTGTTGTGTATCGCAGCAAATGCCGACAGGGTTGACTGTTGTATTTCTGTATTGCTAGGCACCCTATACATGTCTGTATTGTGAATGTGTATTTTTCTCTATTTACTTATCAAAATAACGTTAAAGTACTTTACAACACCAATCTGACCGATGGGAGGACTGTGGCTAGAATAAAGTAGGTGATGGTGAATAACGTTACTGTCAGTGAACAAACTGGAGGAGATGACAGGATTGCATTTCACTGGAGTTGTAGCGTTATCTTCTATGATTTCATGTGACTGATACATTAAATGCTTGATTGATTGAAGTCTGCACCCATTAGTGAAATTATTTAGTTGCCATTACTTCATGTATATCTTCACACCGGGACTAAAGAGGACTGACCTCAACGGGCTCGATAACGTGGAACTAGGTTTGCCTCGACTCCGTCCCCGCATAGAACAGCTCCTCGAGTCCCCTGAGTTGTGTTTTCCTTGTTTACACATTCATGTCATTCTTGGGTTCCCTGTTTTATTTTGTCGTTGACCTCTCCCTCCCATGTCAGATAACTGCCTTTACCCTGCCCTTGTGTGTTTCTGGCCAGTGAGGTGGCTTTACATGCCCTGATCAGCTTCACCTTTTCCCTACATAGAGGGAAAATTTCAGACATTTCTCCCTGTGGTCTTTTTATACCTGGTATTGGTGTTATCTTTGCCTCAACCCCATCTTTGTAATTGTTTGCCTGTTCTGCCCATGTATCAAGCCTCTGCTAGTAAAGACTGTATTTCTAGAACCTGTCCTGGTCTTGAGTTCTTACCTCAGTGGTGACTTCGGCCTTAACGCCGCATCCATTTTTGCATCGGGTTGCGTCGTCGCTACAAAGATGGTGATGTCTGGATCTCTTCAGAAGCCGATAGGTGACCAAGGTAATGACTGGAAGCAGCTGTAAACTGATGTAAAAGATGTATTTTCTTTGTTTCATTCATACACAAACACAAATGTAGAAATGCTTGTCTGGGGAGTTGATATTTCATTTGAATTGATTTTTAGGTGTGTTTTTTAGCCTTGTATTGAGCTTATCTAGCTCTTTCCCCCTGCTTCCAGTCTTTATGCTAAGCTAACATGATCGCCTCATGGATCCCACGCCAATGTACAGGTGCACACGTGAGAGTGGGACTCGTCTCCTTATCTCTCTCTGTGCCAGACAACAGATACATATGTTTCACAGAATGTCATGTTCTCCTATAAATGGTGCGACTAATTCTGCTGCAGATTCTTTTCACCTTTGGCATTGTCGCATCTCACACGCAACACGCATATTAATTACACAATTTAACGTTAACCATCGCAGTGTGAAATAAAATTTGACTCAACTTAAACTTATCTGCCAAAATTCAGTTTTGCGATCAGGTCATAATTTATGTGTTTCCGTCTCTGATGATGTTACATTGTAAACAACCAATCCGTGTTTAAAATGACAGGAGAGCGAAGGTTCTATTCAGTTACATCGTGATGCGTTCAGGCTCTGTTTAGTGAAAACTATAGTAATGAGCAAAGGTACATTATAAGTCTTGTGTATTTTTGATAAGAAACTTAAATAAATCCAGTTATTTGAAGATGTTTTGACAGCAACATAAATAGATATTAGAGATGAATTTTGATTTACACTGAGTTCTAAGGAGACTATGATTCATCATTAAAACGTATTTCTTCATCTTTGTCTTCTTTACCTCCATCTACCTGATGGATCACGGAAGTCTGGATCGTGGAATATGCCTACTATACCAACTAAGCCATGGCCCTGCTGATGCCCCGCCCACTCCTCCTCTCTACCTCCTTCTGCCTGATGGATCATGGAGGTCTGGATCGTGGTCCATGCCTGCTACCAACTATTCATACACTCTGTCATATTCATTGAATGTGTTTTAACTCAAATCTGTCCTTCTGTACACATTACATATATTGCATCTGTCCATCCTGGAGAGGGATCCTCCTCTGTTGCTCTTCTGACGGTTTCTTCTCTTTTTCCCCCTGAAGGGTTATTTGGGAGTTTTTCCTGATCCGATGTGAGGTTTTGGGGCAGGGATGTCTATGTGTACAGATTGTAAAGCACTCTGAGGCAAATTTGTAATTCATGAGAATGGGCTATACAAATAAACTGAATTGAATTTATCATTTGAATTGTGTGTGCTCTACCTCTGATGGTATCTCATACACATAAACACAAACAAACAATGTTGACAATGGTTCCTTTATTGTATCTTTTGTTTTTGTGACGTATATATTCAAAACATTGGTTCTGGCGTACCGTGCTCTGAACGGATCGGGCCCCGTCTACATCCGGGATGTGGTCACATAATGTAATATAAGGACAGGTTCAACAAACTCTTAGCCAAACTCTCACTCTGACTTAACTAATCTCGACATGACAGTTTTTAAAATCCAGAACAGTTGATTTTTTTAATTTTTATTAACATGCAACGAGGAATTACATCTCAAAATACAGTAAACTGACAGTAATTAATCAGAGACGAGACACTATTAGATACGAGCAGCTTAGCTTCACAGAGTCAGTTACCATGGTAACAGATCAAGAATGTAAGCTGGCTCTTTTTCAGTACCTGAAAACCCAGAGTTTCCCTCATCTCAAGGTTTTCACTGAACCAGCTTTCTGAAGCAGGGTCCTGCAATAAGCTAATGTTGTCCAATATATCAGCTATCTGTGTGGCTATAATATTAGTATTTGGTATAAAAATAGAAAAAGGGGTATTATCTCACTCAAGCCATGGACATTAACCAGGTCAACAGGTACTCTGGTGGGTGATGAAACTCAGCTGTTGATGATTTAATTAGATACCTGTCAACTAATCAGAAAGAGTATTATTCTTATTTTACATTTGCTCTGGAAAGTACATTGCCATTGGCTTTGAGGATAATGCCAGTATGGAGTAATTCCTCATGTGAGCAGGTGTGTGTGTGTGTGTGTGTGTGTGTGTGTGTGTGTGTGTGTGTGTGTGTGTGTGTGTGTCAGTCTGTTTTGAGTGCTTTGAGGGCGGAGACCGTCAGGAAGGAGTGCAGGACCACAGCCCCGGTGTCATATAGCAGCAGCAGCAGTGTCAGACTCCAGCAGTAGGCCTGCAGAGGACAAGGAGACACGTCACATCCCCTTTTCCTGATCCCTATCGAGGTTATTCATCCATCTGACCCATATCCATCCCCACAACCCAATCCCCAGCTCATCTGTCATTACTCTTATCTAGTTTTTAGGATGTATTTTCAATTCAAGAACAGACAATACATAAAAGCAACAGCCAACTGACCGCCAGGGCTGCCACGGGACACCCGTGCTTTGACATCCTGTATGCCAGGTGGAGATGCGGGTCCGGACACGGCTCCGTGTTGGACACCACGCTGAGGCTGTAGCAGTAGAGGCAGAAGGCGAGCAGCGCCCCCAGCAGGCCAACCACGTTACTGCACGCGCAAACTCGAAGCTGTGGGGGAGGGCAGTCAAGTTACTCACAGTTGTTGCAAATTAATGTGACATTACTATCAACAGAGTCTTATTGTTGTCTTGTTTAGGCATGGGGTGTTTATGCTATTTGCTGGCTATGAATATAAACTTAACATATACCAAGAATAATACACACATAATGCATGTTTCAAAACAACGGTTACAAAGTGCTTTAGCAGATAGAAATGGCAGACCAACAATGATTTGTATTCTTAGGTGACACAATGTAACAGAGACTTGCTGAGCATATTTGAACACAGACGTATGTATCTGTATATGTTTTGCTCAAAATCTCCCATTAATCTTTGGATTAGCCTTTATGTGAACGCACCAGGAGTCTGCTGGAGTTCCTCTCATTGGCGAAGGTGAAGGATCCTCCTGTCACAATCTGCAACACACACAGCACTTTAACTGGTAGACTGGAGCTGCTCTCATCAGAGGAAAGAACATGCAGCAAGAGCCTTGTAATTTCATCATTATTTTATTTGTTACAATATATAATTTAATCTATTTTGACGTCCTATCCATGGTCTGCTTTGTGTTTTAAGGTAGTGGTGGACAGTATGAATCACTTTCCAGATGCAGTGTAGTATGTTTATAGCCATCCATGATCATTTCAACATGTTGCCTAAGATAGATCTAATTGTGAAACTGTCTAACAAATTATTAATTTATGTATACACAGTGACCACATTTAAGAGTATAGACTGTGTTTATAATAGGGCTGAATCAGGTTTGCCCTGGTCCAGTGCCTATATGCTGCCATAGGTCCTGGGACAGGGAAGTCGGATGTGGACACATTCTAAAGCCTTTTGAGACACATTTGGTAATTTGTGATTTTGGGCTATACAAAACTAGTGAGGGAAACTCAAACAAAACACTTTGGATTTGTTCAGTGTCCCTGATGATTCAGTACACACGTTCAGTTTTAAGGTTAAGTGATGTGGATTGGTATGCAATATATGTCTTATTTCATTTATGAAATACAATGTCAGAGTTTCCTAATTCCTCCAGTGCAGTGCGTTCTCTATTGGTATTTTCCAAGAGACTGTAGCCAGCTGTCAGATAAGTGTATCTGCAGATGAATTCACCTTGGTGGCTAACACAAAGTTGACTAACGTTGGTCTAATGGCACTTGAATGCAGCACAGCATTAGCGGCGCCTGTAGATCGGAGCGTGGAGTCTTCCTTTCACTCACTTCCTCATTTAAATGTACATGTCAGCAGATTCAGACGTTGATGAAGTGAGGCTTACAGACAGAAAATGCAACAAATAAATGGGAACTAGAAATCAAAACTCACATTTCAAAAGAGAAATTGAACAGTCTGTTTTGTAACTGAATGCACTGAAAAACATTGACATATTTGAACGAATGTTATATTTTGGATATAAAAACATTTAACGAGAATAATTCATTGGAGTTTGAAGTCTTCTGTAATACAATATATTCCATGTTGTACCCTTCTTAAATTTCTGTGGGAAAAAAACATGCTCTTATACATAAATTAGGGTCAATAATTAATCAGATTTGAGATATTTTGCTGTTTTTGGTCATCTTTTTCTTGCCTAGAGGGGTCTTTTTCAAGACTGAAATGTTGTTAAAAGGTGGAGCGGGTCCTCCTCTAATAAGAAAAGAGTCTGCACAAAGTGTTCACACACACACACACACACACTGAAATACAAATCATGAGGTACGTACTAGAACTCCTAAGACAAGTGGCAGTATGAATAATTTGGGCAGCGCTTGGTTAGCGTAGGCGAGTGGGACCGACAACAACACCTGGAACAGCCCCAGCAGGATGGTCACCACCTGCACACACACAGAGCGTTGGCATTACACAGAACCGAAGAATCCTTTTGTGCAAGTTTTAAAATGCAAGTTGAGGTGACTCCACCCAGACTGAGTGGTGTCCTGATCTCACCGCAGCAGCTTCATGGTCAAACCAGGCATAGAGATGATGTGACCTCTGACCTGCTGCCACCACAGCCCCTGAGGACATGATCCTGCAAAACAGGAAACAGAGACGATAACTGATTTCAAAGTGAAGAGGCTTTTTCACTTCTATTTTAAATAAACCAAGTGCATACCACCCCAGATGCAGTATATATTTACACATCAACAATCAAATGTTGCATTTCATTTACAATGTCAACTTTCATTTTGCTTCAACGTGGTATTTGAAAAATGTAGTTACTTGTTATTTTCGCAAATTAAGATTTTTAAATTCAAATCATATCAAATGGGATGTCTTTATATATTTAATTACCGGATGTCTGCCACTGGCATCCCTCTCTGTGGCCGCTGTAGGGAACAAACAGCTGCTTTGTCCGCTTGTGTTTAATGTGTGTACAATTGAGGGAGTCGCCCAAAAGGGGGATCCCCAAGCACCAGGGTAAATCCCACTGTGGTGGGAAGAAGCAACAATCTCTCTCTAGATTAGCCACATTGTTGTCTACCGACGTTTGGGACCGGCCTCTCTTCTAGCGATAAGAGGAGGGCATATGTAAGGATTAATATCAGTATGCCATAGTGGTATGGCTTTTAGAGGGAAACCGTGTGTGTTGTGGCTCTCTACCACGATGTAAACAGTAGAGTAGACTGCAACCAGACTGGTTACCTGATTAAAAGTGAACCCTAAAACCTGGTATTAAATAGTTTAAGGATGTATGTTCTCTCTGACTTTCCACACAAGTACAATAGGTAAGATGGATACAATGAAACGGTTTGTCGGACTGTGGGCGAAAACTCTTTCTGAGGCAAACGTCTTCATCAGAGAATAATGTTTGAAACTGCAAATCATAATCAGAGAGAAAGAGTAGCAGGCTGTACAAGGAAGGAGAAGGCATGAATAAACCCAAAGAGCAACAAGAACAGACCACATGATCCCACTGGAAAGCGGAAAGGACAGTGGCAAGCCAGAACTAAGAAGCATGTGTTGTACATCTGCTTATCTGTTTGAACCGGAAAAGAAGGATTTGAGAAATAGAGACCAAAATCGGGTAGTGAAGGGGGAAGGGGGGGGGTCGGAGAGAGAGAGAGAGAAGAGAGTCTGTTAGTTCATCAAACCCGAATGTCGCAATACTCTTAGGCAAGACAGGAATGCTGCTGGATGAGAAGCAGATGTGGTGGGAGGAAGAGGAGAGACGGAGGAAGAAGAAAGAGAGAGGGGTGGTTTGGGGATAAGAGAACGGGGAAAGGGAGGTTGGTAATGTAATGGGTTGACAAGACCTACCCGAAGGGGGAGCAGCATTTTAGATTCGTAGTCGATAAACAAACGTGCACACATGTTTCACCGTCAGTGGAGGCCCCATTTCCATTTAAAGGAGTACTATCAGTCGGGGTGTCGGCTGTGGGGCATCAAGGGTTTGAGTTGGTATGTTTGTTATAAGAGTAAAATGTTTTTTTTTATAGAGAATGGTGTTATTTTTAAAGGGGCTTAGGTTGCTTTAAAATATTTTAGAAATTCTCAGTGGACTCCATAGCGTCTCCAAATGCACACCGTGGGAATGATACGGTTCCATTGATACCACCAAATATGATGTGTTAATTAAAATTTTACAAAAAAAGTTGAAGACTATAGGATACATATGGACTTTGTCACCAAATTCAAACAAGTTTTGTTTCAAAACTGGGCATGACTTTTAGCCTTTTAACCCATTCTTGACACCCTTGTACAGAGCCCCCTAATATGTTTGGTCCAAATTGTGGCACTGACAATCTCTCACATTTCACATTGGTTTATGTTGCCCTAAAGTGTTGTTGTTGTCCCATAACACATCTATATGCCAGTATTATATATATATATATATATATACAGAATAATACCAAGTATTGACGGATTCATATAGTATAAAGACGATACATACGGACAGGGTATATATACACAGCGTTTGCCCTACCATTAGAACAGGGTGGCGGGTCGCCACCCTGAAATCTCCGCCCGCCACCCTGTAATTGTCGGAAAATCGACTTGGCGCATGCGCAATACCACAAGGTATCGGTTCTTGACAAGTAGCATGAAATGACAGAACACCGCCACCCTGAAGCTGTAAACCTAGGAGAAACACTGTACAGGTAGCAATACACCTGACATGACATAGTTATGTCTCACCGCCGCCCACCCAACTAGGAGCCCCACACAGCTTGAGATTTATAATGATGTTTAGATCTGAAAAGAGTTGTTTCAGAATTGTGTATGCTAAGTCATTATATCCCAAGAAAAACTAGCAGTAAACTTTAAGCACTGAAAAGATTATGCAACACTGCTGTTCATGAAAGGAAACAATGTGACTCCCCAAACACCCCCCCCCCCCCTCCTCCCTCCCTCCTCCTCCTCCTTCCTCCGATTTACGAATGGGCTTTGGGCGACCCCAGAAGTCTCCGTAGGTCACTTACCTCGACTAAAGGTTTTACAAGAGCAGGTATACCCGAGAGGCCTCTGTGTCCCACCGAGGAAAACAGATCTTGATGGACTTATAACGGTGAAGACTCCCGACAACAAAATGACTTCTCGAAGGCAGCAAACGAGGATATGTAGGAGGAGCTCCGCGGAATCCTCATCCTGGGAAGGTCTCCTTTTCTCTCTCTCTCACTCTATTTATCTCCCTGTCCATTTATCGCTTGTACAGAAGAGAAAGCAGGGAGTGGTCGGAAGACACCTTAGCTATACAAAAGGAGGACCGAACTGAAAAAACAAGGTAGGAATAAGACATGTGTGCATTCTAATGAGTAGACAACAACCTGTGTGTCTTGTCCCAGTTAAAGTGAGTGCGCACTGCGTCCAGACGATGCGTAAAGCCTAATGCATGATGGAGGATAAACTGCTGATTAAAGAGACATAGGGCCTAGTGTATAATGAAATGATCTAATGATGCCACGTTACTGTGCAACAATCCAGCCCAATCCAATTGGAGTCACGCTGGTCTGATGGAGTTAATGATTGTCCGCCGGAGCTTTACGCAGCATGTGCGCGTACACGTACGTTTAACAATTCATTTGTGCAAAATGTGCACGTAAAGTGATCATGAACAAACGTGAACAATTTACAAGTTTACGCGCACATTTCGCCCAAATGTGTTTCGAGAGGATTGCGTAATCTTGACAGCTGATATGACTCGAGTCTTCGGTGTTTGGCACGCCGTGTGGCGCGCGCCTGTGCTCTTCTGTGTGTGATTCAATTCAATTCAATTCAGTTTATTTGTATAGCCCAGTTTCACAAATTACAAATTTGTCTCAGAGTGCTTTACAATCTGTACACATAGACATCCCTGACCCAAAACCTCACATCGGACCAGGAAAAACTCCCAAATAACCCTTCAGGGGGAAAAAAAGGGAAGAAACCTTCAGGAGAGCAACAGAGGAGGATCCCTCTCCAGGATGGACAGATGCAATAGATGTAATGTGTACAGAAGGACATATTTAGAGTTAAAATACATTCAAGGAATCTGACAGAGTTTATCAATAGTTCATATTTAGGCATATTCCACGATGGAGAGTTTGGAGACCTCCCAAGTGGAGGAGTGGGCGGAGTCCCAGCAGGGCAGTGGCACAGCTGGCGACAGGAACTCACGATCCAACCATCGAAGGTCCATCAGCAGATGGAATCTATGCCGTCTCATAGGGTCCGATGACCCCATGAGACGTGAAGTCAGAAGGACTCCGGGGAGAAAGCAGAGTTAGTCATGTGTGATGGAGAGATGAAGATTCATCCATAGGAGAAAGAAAAGAGGAGAGAGGTGCTCAGTGCATCCTAAACATCCCCAGCAGCTATAAGCCTATACCAGCATATCCAGGGGCTGGACCAGGTGAACCTGATTCAGCCCTGACTATAAGCTCTGTCAAAGAGGAAAGTCTTAAGTCTACTCTTGAATGTGGTGACTGTGTCTGCCTCCCGGACTGAAGGTGGAAGCTGGTTCCATAAAAGAGGAGCTTGATAACTAAAGGCTCTGGCTCCCATTTTACATTTTAAGACTCTCGGAACTACAAGTAGCCCCGCATTTAGTGAGCGCAGCTCTCTGGTGGGGCGATACGGTACTACAAGCTCTTTAAGATATGATGGTGCATCACCAATTAAGGCTTTGTAAGTTAAGAGAAGAATTTTAAAAGTGATTCTTGATTTTACAGGGAGCCAGTGCAGAGCAGCTAGTGCAGGAGTAATGTGATCTCTTTTCTTAGTTTTAGTGAGAATACGAGCTGCAGCATTCTGAATCAACTGGAGGGACCTAAGAGATTTATTAGTGCAGCCTGATAATAAGGAGTTGCAGTAATCCAGTCTCGAAGTAACGAACGCGTGAACCACCTGAAATACCAATCGACTGCTCCAGTCTCTGTAATAGGATGTTATGGTCAATGGTGTCGAATGCAGCACTAAGGTCTAACAAGACCAGTACAGAGAAGTCCTTTATCTGCTGCCATTAAGAGGTCATTCGTAATCTTCACCAGTGCTGTCTCTGTGCTGTGGTGTTTTCTAAATCCTGACTGAAACTCTTCAAATAAACTATTCTGATGTAGAAAGTCACACAACTGATTTGCGACCACTTTCTCAAGGATCTTAGAGAGGAAGGGGAGGTTAGAGATCGGTCTGTAGTTAGCCAAAACCTCTGGATCCAGAGTGGGCTTCTTCAGGAGAGGTTTAATTACAGCTACTTTGAAGGAATGTGGTACGTGGCCTGTTAACAAAGACACATTAATAATATCCAAAAGAGAGCTGCCAATTAAAGGCAAAACGTCTTTAAGCAGCCTAGTCGGGATAGGGTCCAAGAGACAGGTAGACGTGTTAGAAGTAGAAACCATTAAAGATAATTGGTCACGGTTGATGGGAGAAAAGCCATCTAAATATATACCAGGACATACAGGGGTTTCCAAAGCCATTCCACTTGAGGACAGATTGGCACTGGTTAAGGGCAAGAGATTAGTAATCTTGTCCCTAATAGTTAAAATCTTCTCATTGAAGAAGTTCATAAAGTCATTACTCCTGAGGTCTATAGGAATACTGGGCTCCACAGAGCTGTGACTCTCTGTCAGCCTGGCTACAGTGCTAAAGAGAAACCTGGGGTTGTTCTTATTCTTCTCCATTACTGATGAGTAATATTCTGCTCTGGCATTGCGGAGGGCCTTCTTATAAGTTTTAAGACTATCTCGCCAAACTAAGCGGGATTCTTCCCGATTAGTTGAACGCCAAATGCTTTTAAGCTTTCGTGACGTTTGCTTTAATGTGCGGGTCTGAGGGTTATACCAGGGAGCAAACCTTCTCTTCCTCACTGTCTTCTTCTTCAGAGGGGCTATCGAGTCCAGTGTCATTCTCAGTGAGCCTGTAGCACTATCAACAAGATGATCAATCTAGGACGGACTAAAGTTAGACCAGGAGTCCTCTGTTATATTGAGACATGGTATTGAATCAAGTGCAGAAGGAATCGCTTCTTTAAATTTAGCTACAGCACTGTCAGTTAGACATCTGGTGTAGAAACTTTTGACTAGCGGTGTACACTCCGGTAGTATAAACTCAAAAGTTATAAGGCTGTGGTCTGACAGAAGAGGATTCTGTGGGAAGACCTTCAAATGCTCAATGTCAACGCCATATGTAAGAACAAGATCAAGCGTGTGGCCAAAGCTGTGAGTGGGTTTCTGTACTCTCTGACGAAAGCCGATCGAGTCCAACAATGAGATGAATGCAGTACCTAGGCAATCATTATCAACATCCACATGAATATTAAAATCTCCTACAATAATAACTTTATCAGTTTTAAGAACCAAACTTGATATAAATTCTGAAAATTCTGATATAAACTCTGAATATGGACCAGGTGGCTGGTACAGAATCACAAATAGAATCGGCTGTAATGTTTTCCAGGTTGGATGTGAAAGACTAAGAACAAGGCTTTCAAATGAGTCGTAATTTAATTTAGGTTTAGGATTTATTAAAAGGCTCGAGTCAAAGATGGCTGCTACTCCACCTCCTCGACCGGTGTCTCGAGGAATGTGAGTATTAACATGACTTGGAGGAGTCGACTCATTTAGGCAGACATATGCTTCATGGCGCAGCCAGGTTTCAGTTAGACAACATAAATCAATGTGATTATCTGTTATTAAATCATTTAGTAACACAGCTTTAGATGACAGAGATCTAATATTTAGGAGACCACATTTAATAGTCCTGTTTTGTTGCACTGCTGAAATAATGGTGTTAACTTGTATAAGGTTATTGTGTACGACTCCTCTTGTGTTTACTTTAGATTTATTTAATTTAAGTGGCCGTGGGACAGACACAGTCTTCACAGTCTCTATTCTAGAGTAATGGATGGGTAACTGCTTGACAAGAAGAGCAGAGAAGGGTGTTAAACTACAACTCTGCTCCCGGTTCCTGATCTGAACCCCGGATTGTCATGGATTAGGTCTGATTAACGTGGTCATATTCGCAGAAATGAGACGCGCTCCTTCCAACGTGGGATGGACGCCGTCCCTCCTCATCAGATCAGGTTTTCCCCAGAAAGTCTTCCAGTTGTCTACGTAGCCCACCTTATTCGCTGGGCACCACTTCGACAGCCAGCGGTTGAAAGACGACATACGGCTATATAATTCGTCAGTTTTCAAATTTGGGAGAGGGCCAGAGAAAATTACGGTGTCCGACAACGTCTTGGCATAAGCACACACCGATTCCACATTCATTTTACTGACTTCCGACCTATTGATCCTGTGTAACGCAGGAGGGAAGAACCCGTTGGGGGAAAATCAGTCTTTTCGGTGGCGAACAACGACACAGAAATAAAGGAGATATGATTTATGAATTTGTTTAACGGCCCCATTACTTTTATGAGAGGCAGACAAAAAGCTCATGTGTCACCGTTAAAAAAGTAGAAGAAGTCTCAAGGCTGCTTAAAAATATGAACACATGTGTACAACATAGTCTACGTGGTTGTTGCTTAATGGGCTACAACATGCACAACTATTCATATATTTGGCCAATTCAATTTAAAATGCGAATTGATTTTGTATTGAATCTGAATTGAGGTTGTGTGAAGATGTTCCTGTCTGTGTGCCTCTGTGCTATTTATTTATTCATTCATGTAAGATCCACTATGAGAGTTTTCCACCAAAACAATGTTCTAATTAGTTTTGACCATGAAATCAAACTTTTTAATAACATATTATTAGTTTATTCTCTCTAAAATGAATCATATTGGTCATTAACGTATGCATCAAATTCTGTGAACACTTACTTGTTGCCAGAGGCTACTTCATAGTTTGAATCCCTTCACCAGTAAGTGATGAGGTCACATGAAAAACAATTCAGTTATAGACAGAATGCTGAATAATATTCCTTTAAAAACAATTAAAAACATGTCTAACAATGTGTATTGTATTTCACTTCTTTTGGTGTTTTTGGCGTGACCTGATCTCCAAGCTGATCCTGCAGTTTGTAACCCGGCTGCTCTGCTGTCCTCCGCAGGTGATGGCGGTGGAGGTCTCCAGGGATCTGACGGTGCAGGTGTTGGAGGACACAAATGTTGTCAAGCTGAGCGGCACACAGCAGGCTCTGCGTGAGGCCATCCGGAAGGGAGAGCCCAAATGTCTGGGGGTGAGTGCAGATCTCTCTGACTCGTGAGATACACCAGTGAGGTACACCAGTCAGGTACACTAGTGAGAGGTCAGAGAACGTCTTTTTAGCCTAGCTTAGAACAAAGACTGGCAGCAGCGGCAAACTGTAAGCCGAGCTCCTTCAACAGTACACCTGAAACTAAATTGGTGTGTGTGTGTGTGTGTGTGCGTGCTAGGTCAGTCAGGTGATGCTGGGGCTGATGGTCATGTCCTACTCCATTCCTCTGCACTTCACTGTTAGAACTGAAGTGGTCAACTTTGGAGTTCCTTGGTGGAGCGGCTTAACGGTAAGTGTTTGTGTGTGTGTGTGTGTGTGGGGGGGGTTGTGTGTGTGTACATGTGTGTGTGTCTTAAAATATAATAAGATCCATAAAATAACCAAGGAAAAGCACATCAATCCTAATATTGCGCTGTAATGTTTGTCTGTGCTGACTCTTCCATGTCCTCCTGTGTGTGTGTGTGTGTGTGTGTGTGTGTGTGTGTGTGTGTGTGTGTGTGTGTGTGTGTGTGTGTGTGTGTGTGTGTGTGTGTGTGTGTGTGTGTGTGTGTGTGTGTGTCTGTCTGTCTGTCTGTGCTCTTAGTTCATCACAGCGGGGGTGGTGGCTATGGTCTTGGACAAACACTGCACCATGAAGATTGTGAGTCTCAAGACGCATGTGTGTGTATGTGTGGTTGAGTACAAACAAACGGTCACACTGAGTCACGTGTTCATCTCGTTCCTCCTCGCTGAGTCTGGAGTCAACGAACCACAACCGGCCATTATCCGATCCAA
This sequence comes from Liparis tanakae, assembly GCA_036178185.1. Classification (NCBI taxonomy): domain Eukaryota; kingdom Metazoa; phylum Chordata; class Actinopteri; order Perciformes; family Liparidae; genus Liparis; species Liparis tanakae. The sequence goes on from CM070110.1 coordinate 12,072,862, forward strand.
AACGGCCCTTCAGTCCTTCACCCGGTCCTCACATCTTCATCCTTTCTGCCCCTCTGGCCTTTAAAAAGATGAAATGTGTCGTGTCTGTTTCGTCAGCTGCAGGTAAATCTGATGGCGAGCAGCGCGTCCACGCTGCTGGCGGTGGTGGCTGTGATCATCTACTCCGTGGACATGAACAGGAATCCAGAGTCGCCCTGCCTCAAGACGCAATATGAGGGCTGTGGCGGGGAGCACTACGCCACGGTCGGTACCCGCTTAATTTCCTGCCACCATGTTGTCATGCCAACAACATTGAGGCTGGAAATACTTCAATGAACAGTGTATGTTAAGATACTGGATCAGCCTTTATTGATCAGGTGTCAGCAGCACAAATACAGAATGAGTACAATAAAAGTAGAAGTAATAATATACCAAATAAAATAGGAGAAATAATAATAATAATAATAAAAGTAGAAACCAAAATGAAGAAGCACAATTAAAGACAAAGACGGGAATAATATGAACTGTGAATAAGTAATGATGCTTAGTGTTGTTTGTCTTGAGTTATCAACATAGAATATCCAAGTATAAGAAAGAAGTACAACAAAACATGGTAAAGTATCAGTCCAGTATATTATTATTTCACAAAAACACATGTTTATGAAATGCTGTTCTGTGTGGGAAAATAACCCCGGTAAATATATGAAGGATTTTCAAGGATAATCATGAAGGTATGGGGAATATATTGTCTTGTATTGTGTAGAATAACCCAGCCATTACATTCTTCTTTTTATTTTTAAATGGGTTACTTTTAACTATGTTTTAATCAGTTTTATTTGTTTTTACTATCTGTGTGGCACTCTGAGCTTCTTGAAGGAAGAGTGCGATAAAAATATAATGCATTATTATTATTATTATTATTAACTCAAGTTAAAGAAGAAGAATCATGAGGGTATGGTGAAGCTATTGTGTTTATAGAAGAGGGGGTGAGCCAGGATGACATGAACTGTACTGGGACAGACAATTGATGAATTGACAACAAAGTTATACATCAATAACAGTCCTCATCCTACAGCTGCTGGTGGAAAGGGTCTGCAGTCGTGTGTGTGTGTTGCTGTCACCAAAACAAAAGAGTGTGTGAGTGTGTGTGTGTGTGCTCTCTGACAGACGCTGAGCAGAGGGGTGAAGTCGTCCCTCCTCCTCTTCACTCTGGCCCAGACCGCCATCTCTGCTGTTCTCTTCTTCCTTCTCATCAAGCAGAGACGCAGCTTGGGGCAGTACGCTGTAAGAGTGCAACCCTTCCTCTTAATTAGCAAAGACTGATCTATGTACAGGCGGGAGAGATTAAGATATGTAAGCAAGTTGAAACTAAAAACAACATTGAAGGGACAACAACTGTACATTTCCACTCTAGTCGTTAGTGGTTTGTATTGTAACTTAGTGTATTCTGATGGTGTGAACATTTGATTCTTAACCATCCAATTAAAAAGCGATCTTATTTGAATGAGTACCGTACACTAGGTCGGACTGAACAATACCAACTTGTATTTGCATGGCAGTGACCAAATCATTTTACAAGAATGCGTTGTGCTGTGAGGAAGAGAGGGGGCGCTAACATGAATACTGACTCATTCTGCCTGGTTTCACAGCACCTGTGAAGCTGATGCATCAGCCCCCCCCCCCCCCACACACACACACCTGAACTGATCAACCCCATGACCACGAGCCTTTGAGGCGATGGATCGCCTCCCATCAAGAACTCTTCCCCAAAGGAGACTGATCACCTGTTGTATGTGTATTGATTGTGTCTTCCCGCCACCTGAAATGCCACCAGCTGAGGGGTATTTGCTTTCTTTGTGTGCTTATGAATGTTGTGCCAGGAGCCTATTATTAGATCATTTGTCCACTTAACACAGAGTTGTTGTCAATCGTTCAAATAGGACACATTTACAAACGCTTTAAAGGATGGAACAGTGTATTCTGACACGTGGACCGACAGATGGTTTTCCTCCTTTTGGTGAAGCTATCACAAGCCATCAGGACGGCCGTGCAATGTGAAAATGGATCCTGACAATGGTAGAAAACGTTCTACTTTGTGCAGGAAGTAGAGGATGTTTCTGTGGCCGTAGGGGTCACTCGGCGCCCGGGTTGATTGCATGTCTTCTCTTCTTCATATAGCCAACCTGTATCGCCATGTGAACGTTAAACACTGACCAAAGTGATTTCAGGATCTAAAGATCCAGTTCAGGAGTATTTAACCTTTTCCAGAGGTCGACCTAGCAGCGGTGCTTCTGGTGTGAAGGTCACATGAGAGCCCGGCCAGAGCTGCTCTTCTACACAGCGTGTGAGGCGACCTCTCATAGACGTACAGTCTGTAAGAACCCTGCCGCTTTGGAGGGAGTATATATCGTATTAACCATAAAGCCAGCGTGCTCAAGAAATAGCAAACATTGGAAATAGCATATACCATTCAATTGGAGAAAAAGCAAAGAGTAATCCCTAGGTTCACTTGCTAATTATTTATTTTTAGTTTATGGTGTTCGTTCAGGTTGACGTGGAAGCTCAATAGTTTAGCTCAATCAGCTCAATCCCCTGATGAAGACTGCAAGATAAGATTGAACTGAACTGAAATTCGCCTTTTAAAGATTGGGCTTTTCCATCGTCAAGATTAAATGTTCATACTTGGCAATTTATCCTGGATAAACCAATAGAGTGCAGATCTCCATCCGGTCCAGAATCTGTGGAATTCTTTAAATAAACACTTATCTGTGAGGAAGCAAATAACTTCTGCCAATGAGGAAGAGAAATGTTGCTTTTGAGGAGGTCACCTGACTTCACCAGCGAGGCTGCTCAGTGTCCTAGACAGTCCTCTGACGTCCAATGGGATTCCTCATCAGAAAAATGTGTCGTGGTAATGCTGCAATCTTCTGTTTTTCTCACTTTTGGAACAGCAGTATTTTACATATAGTATACATGATCATAAGGACTGTTTTTATTTAGCCATACTGTTCACAGTGTTAACAAACGCATGTACCCTAATTGTGTACTAACCCTTTGATATATTTTTGTTAATTGTACACAAATAAAATGGTATGGATATATATGAATTTAACCTGTTGTACAGTGTGAGCCATTTTGTGTGTGGGCGCGTGTGTGACAGAAGTATGTAAGCCAGCTTGTTGGGATAAAACATGCTTTCAAATGCACACTCAGACTCAAACATGCAGCACGTGACATATCTATATGTATCTATAAACATCTCTCTCTCTCTGAGAGATATGACTGAAAGTACAAGTCTGCCGGACATATTCCAGATGTTTGACTGTATATCTCATTTCAGAAAACAGACTTTCCTAGAGAAAGTGAAGCCGTCATGGAAACGTGTAGCACACTCAGCCCAGTGGGTGGCAGACGTCTTTTTTTCTCCTTTTTTCTTCACATCCTGTTGAGCCTCCCGTCACTGTTTACCTGTAGATGGAGTAACTTTTTTCATGTATCGCTCATAACTTTCTTTTGTTTTTATTTGTTTTTCTTTTGTTCGGCCACACGCAGTCAGCATGTCCGGCCATCCGAACCAGAGAGCTCTCCGCGGGCTGTGTGTGCTGAGCGCCCTGCTGCTGGCCGTGTCGGGGGAGAACGTGTCCGAGGGCGGCTCCGGCATGATCCAGGAGCTCCGGGAGGCCCTGGCTGAGCTGGCCGGCGAGGGGAGGACTTACCTGGGCACGCTGGCCGGGGAGCAGACGGTGCTGTCGGTGCAGAAGGTGAGAGAGGTGGAAGCTGTTGCTCTCTTTTGACCGATTCCATTCCCGGGGGAGGGTAATATGAAACATATGGATTTGCGTGTATTTTAATGTCTGACAAAGGGGGACATAAATGTTTATTTGTATATATCCTGGCACTAAAGACTGAGTACGGAAGCACATTTCTGCCAGTGAGGAAAATTGAAGATCCTACTAAATCATAATTATGAGATGCGATTTACAGGATCCTAATTTCCTCACAGTGGCGAAAATGGGCTTTCAGAAAATAAAGACATGCAAATAGAGTATAAATGAAATGTTAGAGTGGCTGATAACTCCTCCTAACTGCGGAGGGGTAAACAAAGCGGAAACTACTGTTTTCTCCATCCACGCGCTTTATTCCCTACCTGCGCTGCCAACACGGTGACAGGTGGGCTGCAGAGGTCACGCCAGGGGAACGATGCATCTTGTCTGACGCAACGTGACGTCAGGAAGAGGGATCCGTCTGAAGGGGGACATCCGGGATCAAATGTGTTCTTTTAAAGCAGGCCGGGCCCCCTGTGTACTTTGTATCCACCACAACTCTAGTCTCTGATCTCTGATAATGTTACTTTGTAAACAACCAATCTGACTGTGGTTCAACTATTCGGTTACATTATGAGGCGTTCAAGCTCTGCTCAGTAAAATGAGCATTGGGCCAAGGTAAACGATAACGTTACAACCAGTTGTTTGAAGGGGGTGTTTTCACAGCAACATAAATAGATATTAGAGATGAATTATATATATCTAATATATATCACTAAAATATGTTATTTCCTTATAATTTGAATATCGTGTTTATATGAAGAAAGGATACACTATAAATTACTTTAAAAAAGTATAAAGATAATATTTAGAACTTTTTATGTTTTAAAATGATGCTGACCCTAGTGTCTCCGCCTGCTCTCCAGGCTTTCTCTCAGGTGCTCGGTGCAGTGGCAGGAAGCATGTCCGCAGGCTTGAATGTGCTCTTACAGTACGTCTCACAACTCGTGCAGGCTGCTGGATTCCAAGGTGAGCATCAGACACACACACACACACACACACACACACACACACACACACACACACATATACATATACACTTACACACACACACACACACTCAAAGAGTCAGCTGTTCAGACTTACGAGAAACAGAAGCAGGTTCCCTTAAACTTAATAACAAAACCAAAGTGAACAATAAAATCAAAGCAGTCACAGATCTGAGTCAGCAGATCAAAGGACTTTTCTGTCTTTCTATCAAACCAAACATAAACAAGGATTCCTTTATTTATAATTGTGTATTATCTTAGAGCTGAAATGATGGCTCAATTATTTGATTGACAAAAGCAGTCACCAACAATTTCGACAGTGGATCACTCAATCATTGTTTAAATATATTTTTAAAACGCAATACTTTTTTTTCTTCTTTTTCTCATTTAATCTCAATTTCTTTATGCTTTTGACCAGCAGTCACTTAAAAAAAAATCTCAGGGAAATTGTCCAGCCTACTTCTATATACCTCAAGACAGCTTTGTCTATTTCATAAACCAAACACAGTCATCCATATGTATATATATATATATATATATATATATATATATATATATATATATATATATATATATATATATATATATATATATATATATAAGATGATGTAATCATTGTTGGTACAGTTCTACATTATTGTTTATTGTCTTGACATAAAATGGAATAATGCCCAACGTGACACAACATGGTCATATGGAGATCTGTTTTTTTTGGTCTCAAAGGTGTTAGAGGTCATCTGAAATAATGAAGGTGTTCACTCACAAGAACCTTTTTAAATATGAAGGACGTGGCTTTCGTTAAGCAGCATGCAGCCGACTGACTCATTGAAATGAACAAAGTCCTGTCGTCTTCATAATGATTTGATGTTACACTTCACCACAAGCTGACGTTATTAGACACTGCAGCCTCTCACTAAAGCCTTCCTGTTTGCCTCAGGTGGGTTTCCCATCAGCCAGGTGACCCCAGACGGGCTGGTCTTTGTCGCCCAGTGGGTCCTCGCGGCTCTCGTTGGCTACTGGCTGATCTCCTTCGTCTTCGGATTGGTCGCCTCCGCTCTGCGCCAGGCCCTGTGGCTGCTCAAAGTGGGCGTGGCTCTGGCCTGTTTCGGCTTCATCCTGAGCGACCGCAGCGTGGGCACGGACACCATGGCTATCCGGCTGGCCGCGTTGGTGTGCGCCTGCGTGCTGCTCGGCGTGGGGAGTCTGAGGAGCTCCGGTGAGTCCGGCCAAACGGCTCACCTGGAGGAGCAGGTGAAGACACTGGAGATGCGGCTGAGGGAGTTGGAGGGGAGGCGGAGGAGGAGGACGGAGGAGTGATGGAGGGGCAGAAATTGAGCGCTCCTCTGTCGTCTTCCCTTCCTTCCCTCCTGAACGGACACCGGAACCAGACGACCTTTCACAGCTTCTGGATCTTCACTTCAGAAATATTTCTACATTTAGTATTTTTTGCTAGAAAGAGTTTGAACAGTAATCCACGACTCGTTACTGACACAACATGGTTATAAGTCATTCCAGGAATCAGTGATTTGGGTTTCTAACTTTTTAAAAAGGGCAATTTGTTCCTCAGTGTGCCGAGGTGCGGAAGACAAAACACTTTTCCGTCCAATATTCTTACTTCATGTTGCATTATTAAAGAAGCGTTTTGGGAAGCATTTGTCTCTGCTTTGTTTTTGAAAGTTGGAGAGTGATACGAGGAGTTGGGCGTCACATCTCCTCGTGTCACTCTCGGAAAGAAGGCCAATTGGCGTGTTTTTCAAAGTTATTTCAAAAGTTCCAAAGGAAACTCTTTTAACATGTGATAGTAGTTATTATTACATTACATTACATGTCATTTAGCAGACGCTTTTATCCAAAGCGACTTACAATAAGTGCATTTCAACCTAGAGTACAAACTAAGAACAACAAGAATACAGAAAGTAACATTTCCTCATCATAGTCAAACTACAAAAGTACCATAATAAGAGCCATTCAAGTGCTACTAAAGTGCAAGTCTGTGATTAATCCAGATATAGTCGGAAAAGATGCGTTTTCAGTTTTCGGCGGAAGATGTAGAGACTTTCTGCTGTCCTGATGTCAGTGGGGAGCTGGTTCCACCACTGAGGAGCCAGGACAGCAAACAGTCTGGATGTAGAGTGATGAGCTCGAGGTGACGGAGTCACAAGTCGGTTGGCTGTTGCCGAGCGGAGCGAACGTGCCGGGGTGTACGGTGTGACCACATCCCGGATGTAGACGGGGCCCGATCCGTTCAGAGCACGGTACGCCAGAACCAATGTTTTGAAGCGGATGCGGGCCGCCACCGGTAGCCAGTGAAGAGAGCGGAGGAGCGGAGTGGTGTGGGTGAATTTCGGGAGGCTGAAGACTAGTCGAGCTGCTGCATTCTGGATGAGCTACAGAGGCCGGATGGCCTTAACAGGTAGACCAGCCAGGAGGGAGTTGCAGTAGTCGAGGCGCGAAATAACCAGAGCCTGGACCAGAACCTGTGCTGCCTTCTGGGTAAGAAGAGGTCGTATTCTCCAGATGTTGTGCAGCATGTACCTACAGGAACGCGATGTCGCAGCGATGTTGGCGTCAGGGAGAGTTGACTGTCTAGCGTCACCCCGAGGCTCCTGGCAGTCAGGGTAGGGGCCAACACGGAGCTGTTGAAGGTGGTAGTCAGGTCGTGAGTGGGGGAACTTTTCCCTGGAAGGAACAGTAGCTCGGTCTTGTCAGGGTTGATCTTCAGGTGGTGTGCAGACATCCGCTGAGAGATGTCGGTCAGACAGGCAGAGATTCGCGCCACCACCTGTGTTTCGGACGGTGGGAACGAGAAGATCAGTTGGGTGTCATCGGCATAGCTGTGGTAGGAGAAGCCATGCGAACGAATGACAGAGCCGAGAGAATTGGTGTATTGAGAGAAGAGGAGGGGACCCAGGACGGAGCCTTGAGGAACCCCAGTAGTGAGAAGACAAGGATCAGATACAGATCCTCTCCAAGTCACCCGGTAAGTGCGGTCGGTGAGGTAGGAAGAGAAAAGAGCGAGTGCTGTGCCTGAGATCCCCAGGTCCTGAAGAGAAGAGAGAAGGATCTGGTGGTTCATGGTGGTGTTATGGTGATTACAGTCCAGCTTGCTGGTATTTCCCATAATGAGGAATGCAAAAATCAAATTAAAATAAGTCTGAGGCCATGCTGGTGGGTCTTTGTTTTGTTCAGCCAAAACTCAGAGGTCAGATCCAGGCTCTGATTGGATCTGGGATGCTCCGCCCATTCTAAGAGAAAAGGAACGACGGTGTGAGTTCACTGACATGCGGCACGGTCCATGAGCAGTCTGACATTGTTCACCTATCATTTAAAACCTTTACGACGTTATAAATACTCTGTGCCTTAAATGTTACTCACTGACCAGTGTGACGGTTCCTGAGCTATTGGCGTGCTGAAGTGTGTGCTGTATGTTTCCTCAGGAACGTTGTGTGCCTTCTGGATTCAACGTATTCCACCAGCTTTGAGACAACGGTTTAGACTAGAGCAACCTAACTTTGACTTTGACTCGAGCGTTTTCTGAGATGGAGATGTAGAGCTGTCATCGTGTTCCGATGGAGGGGTCACACTCCACAGGGTCACGGGTTTTAACCGCGGTTTGTGCTCCTTAACGTTGAAGTCTCAGAGCTCCCCGGCAACATGTCACTCTCTCGTCCTCATGTTTTACAACTTAGTAGTCTAACTGTATGTTGTTTTTGGACAAAGGCTGCAACCGTTGACCATTTTGATTTAGGTTAGGTAGTAATATGGGATATATTAATACACAAATACTTTACATGTACACACAGGTACATATATACAGAAACATAAATCTTGTATTTTGGTGTGGGTGTGTGTGTGTGGAAGGCAAAAGAGTAGAGGGGGAAAAGGAGAAAAAAGGAAAACATATATACACAGTATATAAGTAAATCAAAACTAATGCTTACATTTTTTTTTATCTGAATTAAGTATCATTAATTATGAAATGAATAAATAATCACATTATTAGATCTGAGGTTGAGGCTTGTTGGACCCCTCCCTCATAACTTTTGGCATCAAATCTCGTGAAAAAAAAAGAAGACAGCTAGACAATCGGTGCCGCTAGACACGACGGGTGGATTGTATTTCGGGACTATTTCACAAACTTCCACCAACTTGGGCCTCGTGGACAGACCCGACAGCACCAATTCAGACGTTGTCCTATCACTAATAAATGAGTCACTGAGTTTATTTAGGATAGAAGTTCACTGGTGCCTCAGGATTAATGTTGGTCTTATGTCTACGTGCCGTTTATCCGCTCCGGCCTCCAAATGACCCCGCGGTCGAACGTGCACGATCAACGAGTTAAAAAATATGTTTACATCTAACTGAATTCAGAACATTGTCATCTTGCTTGTGACTTTATTTCATGTTGCCCTGTGTCCTGCCCTGTGTCCTGCTCTGCAGTCAGCGCATCCTCCTCACCTGAGCACCCCCTGGGTCCTCATCGTGTGCGGTTGTATCTTTCTGTTTAGGTGTGTATTTTTCTTTCCCTGACTCGCTGCATGCTGGTACATGTGATCACATGTCCGCAGCAGGAGGCGTCTGCTCTCTCAGTCAATCGGGAACGCACAAGTTTATTTCTTCCCTGGACTACATTTCCCATCAGCATTGATTGGACAATATATACGTTGAAGGTGGCAAAACGTCCCTCGAGGTTCTACCAGTATCAAATATTCGTACACTTGCAGATTTTCTCTCCTCAAAAAATATTTTAATGGTGAATTCTTTTGTTTTAAATGAAAAACTCCAGAAAATGTATATTCATGCATAGTATGACAAAATGGTTACACATCCAAATACAGTGTCTACTGTATCATTTCAGGTATAAAAGGAGAGGTATGGAGTCTCTGGAGGGACCCAAGTACAACAAAAGGCCTCCAAATGCATTAAAATCCATAACCACCAACAACAGGTACACTTAGTGAATATCATTGGTTACATTTACAAAAGACAAAACAAAATACATATAACATTTTCAACATATGAATCACGATATATCTCAACATTGCTACACGTGAGGAATTTCAGACATAGGACACACAGGTTAAACAAATGAAATGAGACGTGCTCAGAAATCGTTTGTCCCAGTTTAATACGCGACTCCAAACAGCCCTGATTCCATGAGAGACATCAACTAATTCCAGTATTTAGAAGTGAATCTAGTCAAATGCAGAAGAATAAAGATGACTTTACTGTAAGGAAAGGCATTAGTGACGCCACTCGCAGCGCAGCGAGTGGCCGTTAGTGGTTTTAGGGGACATTCTAGAGGGAGGAGGGTTTCTCTGTGGTGGATTTCAGGAGGGACCCAGGAACCAGTCCACCATCTGGTGTGTCTGTACGTCTGTGTCAGAAGGAACGGTAAAAACTGACACGGCTTTGACCCACAGGCTCGCCGCCATTTCCTGTTTGGTGATTGAATGGCCGTGGATGAGCGATATGTTGTTTTCTTTTTGCTGTCGAGGTGCCGGAGGCCACCGTGAAATGCAGTCAAACGGCTTCTCCTGGTAGCGTTCTCACGGTTTAGTTGTTGGCATTTTAGCGCAGACAGGCGTCGGATGTAATTATTACCTCCAGTGGATTCAAAGGGTTTGCTTTGATTTCCGTTTGACACATAAATTGATATTGATGACCGACGCAAACTCAAGAGTGTTGACCTAAGTAAAGGCATATCATTCAAAAATGAGGTAGCTGTTGTATCGTGCTCTTCTCATAAGAGTATTCTCTGGTGTCGTGAGTTAAGCGTTCGGCTGATACCCGGGTGAACCCGGCTGTACGGCATGGCGATCCCGGTCGTTGGCCCCCGGGACCTGAACCTAAAGGGGCCTCAAAAGCCCCACAATTACTATTTGTCACTTGGGAAAATGTACCATTAAAGCACAGCCTCCCCATGGAGGTGGGCTCTGTATTATCCATCTGCAAAACATAAGTCGTCATGGTTCCAGGTCACGTTTCATCTGGGAGTCAAAAGGCCGCTGGACAGCAGACCAGGTGCTGCAGGCTAAGTCTAATAACGATGTCATGCACGTGGGGAGGGGATATCGGCAGGTTGCAGATGGATCCTTCCATGACCACCAGGTTTATACGAGTCCCTCTTCATTGTAGCCAGTGGCCGATGGACGGCACATCTGGCCAATTCAACACACAAATTGCGCCAGACATTACTTTGGAAAATAAGGCAACCTGAGATGTATAGCAGCAAAACAGCCTGGACCAAGAACTGTGGGGAACTGTAGTCATGGTGTTCAGGTGCTGCTGCGTGCCCTTTGTGTTCAGAGGGCTTCTGATTCAGGACTGTAAAAAGTGAGACCAGACCAGGACTGGATAAGGAGCGATGTGGTTTGTTTACTTTTGCTGTTCCTTGAATCAAACTTTTAAATAAATCTCAAGACTCTTTCTTGACTGCTCGGTTTTCCTGGCCCATCAGACGAATCAAATAAAAAGAGGAAGATTGGAATCGGTGGAAGAATGTTGACAGCAATGACAATCATTGTGCCATGATGGCGTCTCTTAATCTGTTGGTTAACTGAGCCTGTTGACTCACCAGATGCTGATATTACACTTCACATGCTAACACTTTAAGACGTCTTTCTCTCCTCACCTCTGGACATTTGATCTACAACTCTGGAAATGTGATCCCCAAATAAGTAAGTGCTGCCAAAACTCAGTTGGCTAAGAAATAATAATCCTTGATCTTGAGTCAGTTAGAGGATTAAATAGTGATCAAGAGAAGAGGGGACAAAAAAATGCTGGAATCTGTCCAATTGCTGTCCATTGAGTCCACCTGCACCCAGATGGGCCCGGAGCATCACGGTAAGGGTTGGTCTGAGGGGCGGGGGTGAAGGTTGGGGGGTCAGCGTCCCTATAAGAAATTGGTGGTGTTGCCTCCGTCGATCTTGAACTCATAGGCATCATTAGAGGCGTTGAGAACGTTGGTGGAGGGGGGGGGGCCAGGAGGGGACGCAGCTTCAGCCTGAGGGGTGAGAATAAAATGCACATTTATATTTATGAACCACATTTATCTGAACACATGGGACAGCGCCTCATATACGGCATGTCATTATTAGTATGTAATCTACTATTAGCTTTGCAGATAGCCCAAAAATCATCATACAATGTACGTTGTTCTAATTAGTAGTATGTAATCTACTGCTAGCTTTGCAGATTGGTCCTAAAATTGGGTTTTACGAGTGCAGAGCCCGTTTTAAAACGTGCCTTTTCAGAATAGGCGAGTGGTTTGACTGTGGTGTTACTTTCCCTCCCCCACTCTGTAGCTGCTGGGTAACTACTACTGATTACACCACTCAGAGCTCATGTGGAGTCTGTGTTCATATATGCAAAGACAGTGTTGGACTTTTTCAGACCAGGAAGCAGAGTTGCAGTCCGCCATTAGAGCAGTTATGGCCCCAAACGCCTACCTCACGGACACCTAAGCTAATGAAATCACAAGTAACCAGAAGAGGAGTTATACACAATAACCTTACTAACACCACCAGTGCAAAACAATAGGACAATTACATATGGACTCATCAGATCTGTCATCTAAAGCCATTTTAGTAAATTATTTAATATCACAATATTATACGTCCCATATTCATTGGGTCATATTGTGCGTCTGGAGATGCACCGATAGCCATTAGCTCTGGTAATTATGATTTATTTTAAAAGGATTTTGCATTTCCTGTTACGTTGTCATTGTCGTCAAGTGTGTTTTTTTGCATATAGATACAAAATTTAAAAGATTCAGGACTACATAATTTTATTTATTTTATTCTAAATACTGTTTTATTCATATATTATAAGCTGCTTCGACCTAGTGATGGAAAGTTGAACAGCTCACACACACAACAGTGTTTTACTGATTAAAGTATGAATGCATCACAAATAGGGCTGGGCACGTTAACTCGTTAATCGTGCATAACGCATCACTGAATTAACGCCGACAATTATTTTATCGAGCCTTAACGCAGATTTAATTATTTATTATTTATTCCCCCGTCAACACAGCTCGGCTCGCGCGGGAGCGCGGTGCGGGCACCGACATGCATTAGAGCTCAGCCAGCTGTGTTGCGAGCACATATACCCCCCCACCCCACACCCACCCTTCCCGTCAACAACTGCGGTCAGATGCAGACACACGCCTCACTCAGCTGTTCCTCGATCAGCTGGTATGCGCGCAGGTGAACTCTCTCGCTAGTCGCTAGGTTAAACAGAGAGAAAGGGCGCGAACATAACCCTTATAAGGAAGTGGTGTCGTTGTGACGTCACGCCATATGAGGCGCAACAGCGCCTCCTCCTGAACAAATATAATGACATGCATCCATACATTTCTCAACACTCAACAGTGGCAATAAGCTTTAGTTCTGTTTGTTTTGATACCATTGTTTAAGTTGAGATTAACACAAAGTATTTATTTAATTGCTATACAAATGCTGATGTTAAGAGTTTGTTTGCACAACAGATTTTATGGCACTTTAGTTTATATGGCAGTACATTTAAAATAAGAGTCAAGTTGTATGAGTTGACAAACTGCCCTGAAAGTGTTTTCTGGTGTCTCTCTCTAACAGGACAACACATGTTATGGCTCTTTCATTCATATGGCACAACATTTAATATACAAGTGCGCTATACACTACTTTTGAATTAATTATTGGATTTTGCGCATACAAATGCAATTAATCAAGCCATTAATCGGGGAAATCATGCGATTAAAAATTGTAATCGTTGCCCAGCCCTAATCACAACATAAGTTAATGTAACCACAGTAAAGTTAGCGGGTTAGGACTGTGCTAGAAGAATGACCCCGGGCTGTCGGCAGACGAGCCAGTTAAGCTCGTCTGAGCGGCGTGATGGGTAAACATTACTAAATAATAGGTGCCTGATAGTGTTAGATATTCAAAATGGTTTTGAAGTTATTCCTCCATGGCGTATTTTCAAAATGTCAGTTGGAACAAATAGCGAGTTTTACGTCCTCTTCACTCGCCTCCTTTCAGCCGAGGTACCAGCAGTACTCCACCATAAAGCAGGGGACTGTTATTTCACTGTCTCTCTCTTACTGTGTATCATGTACTGTGTGTACTGTGTGTGTACCTGTTGTGTGGTAGTCAGCAGTGGGTCAGCAGGTGAGGGAACCATACTCCCCATCTTAACCTCGGGAGCAGGCTCACTGGCAGCTCCTGGTGGGGCCGCGCTGTACATGACTGGAGCTGCACCATAGCCCTACACACACACACACACACACACACACACACACACACACACACACACACACACACACACACACACACACACACACACACACACACACACACACACACACACACACACACACACACACACACACACACACACACACACACACACACACACACACACACACACACACACACACACACACACACACACACACACACACACACACACACACACACACACACACACACACACACACACACACACACAATCTTATTTGCACATCTGATTCTTGTACAACTTGTTCCAGCTGAAAATAACAGATTCTATTACTTCAGTATTATTTGTGTAACTTTATGTTTCAAAACTTCAAGGTTTGTGAACTTCAACAGTTCAAAAGATAAAATAGTGGAATGAGCAGCATTCCCTTTAGGACGTCAGTCAGTAAAAGACGCGGGCCGTACCATTGGAGCTGCAGGCCCGGTGGGGTAGTAGCCTGCCGGTGGACCATTCCATTGTGGAGGCTGGGCAGCCGGACCGCCAGGAGGGTAGGCTGGGTTCTGGGGGGTGTAGGCTGGGTTGTGGGGTGCGTAGCCTGGGTTCTGGGGTGTGTAGGCTGGGTTGTGGGGTGCGTAGCCTGGGTCCTGAGGTGTGTAGGCTGGGTTCTGGGGCGGGTAGGATGGGTTATAACCCTGCAGACAGAGACAATCAGGAGTGAGATTGTTAAATAGTGAGAGAGGAAGCAAGGAAACAGGGAATCTAGAAAAGGTGCCCTGAATGAGCTTTAAGCGGGTTTGATCGAGTGTATCCACTCTTAGTTTGATACTGACCGGGGAGGGCTGGGGGCCAGTCCACTGTCCTGGGCCGCCAGTTTCAGGGGGAGGATGGAATGAGGGACCCTAAATAAGAACACACATACACAAAGAAGATAAGCATTACACAATCACTACACAAGTTATACGTCACATAATTATTGTGTAAATAGATATCCACTCTGTAATAGTTAAGTAATAAATGTGTCTTAAGTACTGCCTTGTGTACCATGTTAGGATCTGGGCCGTTGTAGTACACCTGCACACACAGACACCAGTATTAACGCGCCAAACAAACACAATCCGTCACGCAGTGGAGTATGGAGTCACTCATAGCCTTCGTGAATTAAAACCCCACTATGTAACAATTCCTACCTTAAAATAACAGCTTGAAAAAAATGGTGCCGCTACATTCACTTTTAATATGGCGATTTGCGCCACTGCCATCGGGGTCAGTGGGCTAAATACCCGACTATGTAATATGTTGTAGCCGCCCGGTCGCACTTCGACCTGCTTTCTGGCAGTGATTACGCAACGTCACATAGTCCAGTCCACGCTCGCAGGTGACTTTTTATTTGCTCCGCTACGCGACGCGTACAGACAGAATGACATGCTGCTGTGGAGACGATCAATAACAGACGTTTAGTTTAATAAAAGAACAAACACGTCTTTAAGAAAGGGACCTGACATTACTTCTGCTGTCATCTGGACGATAGAGAAAGTTACAGGAGGGCGGGCAGAGTTTTTTGTTTTTTTTACTCAATCTCAAAAGAGCCATATGCGTCACCGGAAGAGCCATATATGGCTCGAGAGCCAGAGGTTCACGACCCCTGATCTATCGTAACTGGGTATTTACGACACTGAAGTAAACGTTAAATACCTGAAGGGGGCGCTACAAGGGGAAAACTACTTAATGGGACTTTAAAGTTTAGTTGAATTGAAAATTGTGAAATAAGAACATCCATGAATACACAACAACTGTAAGTTTAGTATAATCTCACCGGTCCTGGAGCATTGAAAGGAGGTGCCGGTCCGTAAGGACCACTGGGAGGAGGATGGACTATATCTGGTGAGGACTGGAGAGAGAGATTAAGAAAATTATCAAATGCTCTATGTCTATATATACATATATAGTCAAACTTGTCTGGGACTACCGTTAGTACCTGGAACGTTGCACCGGCGGCGGCTTTCTTCTTGAAAATCTTCTTCCGACAGCAGCAGCAAATGCCAGCGGGGATGCCCAGCAGCAAGAGCAGAGCCAAGAAAGGGTTTCCATCAGAGTTCTCACGATGGTCTGCAGAGGAGGGGGAAAGGCCTTACTTCGTGAGAGTGTGTGTGTGTGTGTGTGTGTGTGTGTGTGTGTGTGTGTGTGTGTGTGTGTGTGTGTGTGTGTGTGTGTGTGTGTGTGTGTTTAGGTCTGTACCTGTGACATTATAGATATAGGACATTCTTGTTATCCATGAGCTAAAGACAACAACACAAATAATGGTCTGATGTTCTCTCCATTTCTTCTAAATCACAACCACTCTCCTCTTCCTGTGTGGGAAGCTACATATTCTGCCATTTGCCCCCCACAACTCAGCACCAGTCATGGGTTGCCAGTTTAGTTATTCCCTCATTGTGACGACCAGTTACTCATGTGGCTGTTCTCCTCCCACTTCAGGAACCTTCCGCTGCTTTCCTTGACAGTTAGTCATTCTGGCTATTCTCGTCTCACTTCAGCAACCTCGACGCTATTTATGGAACCGGCAATGCGTTGCCAGTCAAACCTCCAGTTAACAACCTCAACATTATCTTTCCGTTACGCGCACCCGTTTGAATACAAGCGTTGGTATTGGGGGTTTATCAGGACGAAGAATAATCCTCTAATTATTGAGCTACCAACTTTATGCAGTGTCTCCAAAAAACCTTCAGCCATAAACACCGTTATTATTTTGGTAAAGAAATGTCATAAAGCTCCAGGTATCAAGAACTTTTGTTGACATTGTTGTGGTTTTTAATGCAGTTTTTTTTGCATCCATGATTTAACTAGTCGGCCTAATAATCATATCAGCGGCAATTGTTCAGTGGATATACGGACAGTAGAAGCAGGTTGAGCAATAGTTACACTTGAAGTACCACAGGGGACTTGGCAAGTCACCGAGTCTTCCACAAGACGGTCCTCTCTATGCTTCACAGCGAAAACTTTAAGAACTGAATAATGGCCTGTCTGTCATATGAGCCCGCTTTAGATTAAGGGCTAGGGTCGCCTCTGCACTTGAGCTAATTGTAGCTTATTTTGATAATTGACAGTATATTGGGACCCACCTGTCAGGTCCATCCTGGTGACAGACACCACCCGGTCTCTCCTGTCTGTTAGGGTGTAATGTCCCGCATCGCTGTAGTTCACATTCCTGATCTCGATTTTCATGGACTTGGTCTGAACCCGGTCCCAATAATTGGGCAGGTCCTGGGACATCCGAGCACCATGGTGCACCTGAGGGACACAAACTCCTGTCAGATCGTCACTCAACAGGCATTTCCATCTGAATCACAGCTCAGAAAAAGTACAACCAAATGGGAGAAGGATCCATCCATCCATCATTCAATCCATCCATCCATCATGCCATCTTACCAATGTAAAATTGCCAGCCTCCCCAGAGAAGAAGAGGGTAGCGTCGCTCAGGTCAAGGCCCTCCAGCTGGACGTTAAGACTGTCTCCTGCTACACACTTGTTAAAGTTGT
This sequence comes from Liparis tanakae, assembly GCA_036178185.1. Classification (NCBI taxonomy): domain Eukaryota; kingdom Metazoa; phylum Chordata; class Actinopteri; order Perciformes; family Liparidae; genus Liparis; species Liparis tanakae. The sequence goes on from CM070110.1 coordinate 12,090,415, forward strand.
GTCTGGCTGGAACGGAGAGGAGAAGAATAAAGAAGCACATTTCAAGAAAGAAAGTCTGAAAATGTGGAGTTGTGCAACAGATGGCAACCCAGCTGACTGTCACACTTGAGAATCACTAGCTAAGTTGTAATCGTTATTATTTACAACTTTGATGAAAGGACCATTGGTCATAAGAACGTCACCTCAGAAGCACAATTATTATGTAATAATTACATAATGCCGGATCAAATGTTGCCATCTGGTGGCATCAAACCAGGCAGTCTTAGTTTTCTTTCCCCCGGCTGTTTGGGTGTTTGTGCCGGAGATGTCTGCCTCCACCCAGATACACTAGACGTGAATGGAGCGTCCTTTGGGGTGCTCATACGCCTAAGATGTGTATTTAAGAGCTTCGGGTAGCTGCTGATGGGGCCCTCCATGTATCACTGTCTGCGGATGGGACAGTCCTGTGCTTTTTTGCTCATTCTAGAGATTAAATGGGCTCAGCTTTGGCTGTTCTAAAAAAAGAAAGTTTGGATAATAAACAAATAATTTGAGATGATTAAAGAAAGAACACTCGAGTCTCCTTGGGGAAATTCCTCTCTGCATTTGACCCATCCTTACTTATTAAGAAGCAGTGGGCTGCAGTGAGTACCTTGTGGTTACTGAGCTACAGCCGACCATAGAGCATATGTGAGCTCTGTCAAACTTACCTGAACAAGGTACACAAGCAATCCTTCTGAAAGAAGGAGTGACTCTAACTCCTACTAATGAAACGCTGAATACGTCAACTTTGATGAAACACAGCCTTGCTCAAAGGAATTGACTCCAGGTTTTACCGATGCGACCTCCTTGCACCAATCTTGGTGCCGTGTTTATGCAATGTTACACTTACGTTCACTTTGATGTCGGGTTAAAGTTACAGCAAACTAAAGCTCAAATAACGCTTTGCCAACTCACTTGTGACGGCGACTTTGACGGCAGAGATTTCTTTATTCCAGTAGTCTTTCTGGGTGTACGTCCCCTGGTCCTCATAGGTCACCTGACAGAAAGACATGAACAGACCGAGTACATCAACACACTGGGGTCTAGAACCTCTGGTACACAGAGGGCAGGTGTCTTTACTCTTGACAGTCGATAGGCAGCTTGTTTTGTGTGACCTTCATCCACAAGAACCCGTTTAACACTTAAACACGACAACGTTGGCTCGATAATGAGTACGTACTTCCTTAGTAGGAATGACTTTCAGTGTGGCCCAGGACACATTTTTGTACATACTAAAAGAACGTGGCCTTCGGTAGCACCTCGCGAGGGACACTGTATGTGTTTGTCCCTTCTGGATTGGATTGGATTCAATCTATTGTCATTGCACAGAGTACAGGTACACAGAAAACGGGATGTATTCTCTGCATTATATCAGAACCTTTATAGTTAACATACCATTAATAAACTTTTACAAAAATACACAAGATGTATGTTAAAGACCAACATGTGTTTAACTTTATACAAAAGCAATAAGTGCTTTAGATTTGTTTCAGTTCAGCTCAGTTTTTAGGGCTTGAACAAGTGCATTGGTGTCTGAGGCGGATATCCGAAGGACAGAGACGATGTGTATCTGGATTTGTTGAACTTCATCACTTACAATGTTTGGTCACATGTGTAGGTAGATCCAAGATAACTAACATATTCTGAGCATGCCTCCTAATTCTTGGAAAGTTCTCCTCTTTGAGAGAAGAGTACAAATCTAGAAGCTGAACAGCACTGCGTGTTTTATCCACACTGCAGATAAAGGGAGAAGAGATCATGCGCATTTCATTCTCCACCATCTTGAAGCCCTGAGATTGCCTCGTAAAGTCTCCACTCAAAGCTCCTAACATGGATGAGTGCCTGCAGAGCTAATCAGCTGAGGGCGTGGCTTCCTTCAGTGTGGCTGAGAATGTTGTTCTCCATCTGGCTTGAAAGGAAACTACCACTCTCTAATGAAAGTCTTCCCCGAGCTGTACATTCCATGTAGAAAAAGGCCCTTGCATTGCAGTTTGGTATTTATCTCAATAGTGCAGTTACATCAACAGCAAATCCAAAATATCCCATCCAGTCTGCGTGTGAGAGCCCTGGGATGTCTTTCCATTCCTCCTCACAGAACTCGTGGCTCTCGGGTCCCATACTCTTTGACGCACTTTGCGAGGCTGAGCCATCTGACAGCTGAGAGGTAGCCGATGTCACGATGCTCAGACTCATACTCCTCCAAAAGTACAGCAGACCGTCTCTGATGCAATGCTCTTGCCCTCATAAAGTTAACTATTTTAGTTGCAACATCATTAACGTGGTTCATTTTTAGCACCGACTTACACAACACCTCCGGATGATACAATGACAAAAAGAGCAATTTGTGGAAAGGGTTAAAGAAGTCCAACATCTGATCTGAACAACCATCCCTTGTAACACCTGCCAGTTTGTCCCATTTTAGTTCCAGCTTTTCTAAACGTTCATTTACCTCCATGAACAAATCACTGCCTGTCATCGTCCCTTTCATTAACAGCATTATTAGGGTCCTCGTGACGACTTCGTCGTAAAGAAACCTATTGTTTTTCAAAGGATTCTTTTTCGCATTGAAAATGCAGAAGGTAATGTTTTGGCCGGCGTGTATTTATTTATTTGTGAATATGTCCGTCCGTCCGTCCGTTATTCGTCTAAATCAGACAAAACTGAGCCGATTCTTATGAAACTTGGTGGGATGATTGGTCATGACCCAAGGAACAATCGATTAGTTTTTGGGAGTGATTGGGTCAAAGGTCAAGGTCACGAAAAGGTGAAAAACGTAAATTTGCGATATCTCGGTTAATTGGCATCCGATTTGCGTGAAACTAGTGCCAAATTGTTCATAATTCAATCTTGTGATATGCGAAGGTATGCGCTCTACCGAGTGCCCATTCTAGTTCTTTTTCTTATTATTCTCTCCAAACAAACATCGTCTGGCCGCACCCCGTATGCCCCAGCAGACTGAAATTCCACATGCACAAGCAGACTGGTGAAAATTTTGAGATTATTGTGTTTTCGTATAAGTGTATGGAAAAATGGCTCTCTAGCGCCCCCTAGAGCGTTTGTACCCACGTTTTTTTCCGCCAATGACGGATTGACTTGAGATTTGGTCCAACGGTCAGAATTGACCTGCTCTACAAAAAAGCCTCTCAGACCCCTAAGCTCCGCCTACTTAGATTTTCCGCTATTTTGAATTTTGTAAAAAACTGTTTTTGTGCACTTTTTTTCAAAACGCGTCATCCGATTCCTACCAAATTTTCTGAGGTTCATTATTGGTTCAATTCAAAGGAATAATTTTCAGGAATTGTCGATATCTTATTTCCTGGAGAGGATATGGACCAGTGAACATCCAAGGGGTGTGGCCTAATATATAAAGACACCTAACTTCCAAATCACTTGGACTATCTTTACCAAATTGCAAGCCTATGTTCACAAGGATAACGTTAACCTACATGAATAATTTCATAATATCTGAACATTAGGGGGCGCTACAATCAATCCCTGAAAATATGGCTTTTTGCCCTTTATTCATGTTTTTAGGGGTTGTAAAATAGTTAACTCCTCCTAGAGCGTGAACCCAATTCTTTCCATACTTGCCCAGTATGTTATTGAGATCTTTGTCTTGAGAAATCTATGAAGGATTTAAGAAATATTAAACTATGTACGTTTGCCGGACCGGCAAAGAAACGCCATTCGCCATGAAACTGTACGTTGCTGTAACTCGGCCAGGCATTATCCAATCTGCTCCGTATTCCTCGTATGTCATCACATACTGACCATGAAGACATCCATATGCTAATTTTCCATTCTAGCCATAGCGCCACCGAGTGGCCAAAGCAAATCAGCCTAAAAAGTATCACATTCACATGGATTTGCTCGAAGATACTCCAAACTTCTCCTGCTTCATAAAATTCACGGCCTGAGGATATCAACAAGCCTTTTCTTCACTCAGAGTCAAATCGCCACCCACTTGCAAAGTAAAATCAGTGTCGCGTGACAAACGGTCAAACGCCAGAACAGCGGTCATGCGTACTCGGCCGACGGGGCCGGCGACCGGCCCCCACCCCCGACGTGCGAAGCAGGAACGAGGACCCATTCGACGCTGCTTGCAGCTTTAATTTATTCATAGTTTTCGATTTACCTCACGCGGGCCGGACTGGGAGAGTCCGCGTGGCCCCGGGCTGTAAAATGCCCGGGTCTGTTCTAGGGTAATGAAAACACAACTTTTCTTAGTTAGTTATTCACTAATAAATTAAAAATATATATATTCTATTCCATTACTGCCAATAAATCAACCTAAATCTGACACACTGTTCCTTCACAATAAGATAAAATAACATAAACAGAGACTGAAGACCATAAACAGCAATTTCGGATGCAGTGTTGTGTTTGATCCGGTGACCTAACGGACGATCTTCCAACCAGAGGCGGACCTGAGCCACAGCCACCTCAATAATCATGAGGACAAGGTGTATCCGAGTAGAAAAAGAAAGTAGAAACTGTGCTAGTGAAAGACAACGCTTCGAGGGGAAGTGTCTTCAGATGTATGCATTAATTCAAAAGTTAAACAAATACACTTTGGTTACCTTGTCGATGTACCAGCGGCGGTCGCTGCCTGAACCCGACACCCTGCCTTTGATCAGCCTGTAGGACAGAAAGAAACAGAGTCACGGACATCAACCTCACAGCTTCCCTCCATGACCATCATGTCCTCAACCAGAGCACGGGGGGGTGCTTTCCTGACCTGGTTTTGCTCTTCTCCCAGTACAAATAGGTCTTGCTAGGATCATCAGCTGGGGTGAACTCCAGCTTCTCCGCACTCTTCGGCAGGAAGATCTTCAGCTGCCGGCCGTGGGACAAGCGCTCGTGGATGTCATGGACAGTATAGGACTCTGAAACCAAACATGGTTTTGAAAAAAGAAATATGTGAAACTAAAGAAAACATTCAACATCCGTAACGTTATCTCAAAGCTTTGTGGCTTAGGCTATAAATCATCGTCTGAGGCTTTGAGGACAACGATGGACACAAAACAGAGAACTTTCCTTTTCTTATTAATGCTTATTTAATTCTACACAACTATTGGAAGGTCCACACAGAAACTGTAAAGAAAGAGAAACATAAATGCTCTCCAGTAAGACAGAGACCTCAGCCAGCAGCAGAGACACGCGCGTTGACCACATGTATTGACTCATTAGCTATTAAACTTAAAAAATTGTAAGGGTTCAATTAAAAGTACATTTGATGTGTGCGTGTGTGAGAGATAGCAGCCATGAAACAAGGTTTGAAAGATAAAGCTTTCCACGAAATGGGTCGTACATCTCATACACTAACTGCGTGCACTCGTTGCTCTTGTCCTGCTGAACTGACTGCAAATCGGAGATGTTAAAGCGAGATCACACCTTCTCACAGACAGCGGGGGAGACATGAGACGATACTCACCCACACTGAGAGCAGTGGCCAGCAGGATCCCGACGCTCCACATCATCTGCAAACGAGACCCAGAGGAGATTACGTCGAGGCTAATCACTACTAGACGAACCCCATGAAGGCATCCCGATTGACAGAGCCCCTAATCCAGGGGTGGTCACACTTTTTCAGCATGCGAGCTACTTATAATGTGACCAAGTCAAGACGATCGACCGACGGGGACGGGGGGGTGCTAGTGACTTTTTCTCTGCTCCGCCCCGACGATGCGCGCAAAGCCAGCGAAGCTTTGCGGTGCGCGAGACCGCGAGCGGAGGACTGTTAACGCGACACGGAGTGACAGAAATGACACGCTTCTGCTGTAATCTGGCGCTATAGAGGAAGTTACTCGGGGGCGGGCACATTTATTTTTCTGTGATGCGATCTGCCAACACTACGCCGCGATCGACTGGCAGGTCGCCGCGATCGACCGGTCGATCGCGATCGACGTATTGAGCACCCCTGCCCTAATCTGTGTTCACTTTCACACAACCGTTCAATACGTTTGCTGTGGAAGCCTCACAACCAGGGACAACTGGGCCTGAACCCTGAGCGCCGCAAGCTTGCTCACAAGCAGCTGTGAAACGGTCCCCGTTTACATCGTAGTTTAGCATTTGAACAGTTACTAATTAGCAAGGGTAAACATTTGCAAAAAATAATCATCACATTATAACAGTTTATTAACATATTTGGCTAAATTAAAATGTCTGACCTGATAAACATGAAAATGCAGAGGGTCTCCAGAGGGTTATCATGATTCCCCTGGAGAGGGTGTGCTTCAATTCACAGCAATCCAACCAATGGTTGTTGATATAATACAAAAAGACAAGAATGTGGATTGTGATTTTACCGTGATCGTGCCTGACACCCACTTTCTTACGATAATAATTACAGATGCACGATCAGGTTTTTTGGGCCGATCACCGATCACTGAAATCAGTGTCAGCCGATCACCGATAATACCGATCACCGATATAGTATCTGCCGATCCCATAATACCGATCACGGTGTTGATTGAAGCATTCTATTTATTGTGTAGCATTATTGCCTAGGACTATGAGGAAATACACATCTAAAGCACCTCAAACATTAAAGAAATTACAGACTTGTATATGTTAGTGCAGTGGTTCCCAAAGTGGGGTTTGCGACCCCTAGGGGGGGCACGGTGGTACTACAGGGGGGTCGCGGCTTCATCACCAACCCACACACACAGACGCACACATACACCGGTAAAACAATATAAAATAACCGACGTGACATGCACTGTGTTCCAACCACGCCACCAGAGCGGCTCATGTCACAGACCGACTGTGGCAAAACCAGCGAGAGCGAGGGAGAGAGCGAGCGAGAGAGAGAGTGCGAACTTGAGAGAGACACACAGCGACACAGAGCAATGAACTGAGAGTAGCTATCTCCAACCAGCAACCCCGCTTTGACAAAATCTGTAAAGCAAAGCAAGCCCACACCAGTCACTGATTGATATATATGAATATACATAGGAATATGATCACAAAATAATATGGTCCATGTAGACCTGCACACCTTGTTCATAATTGTGTTATTTTATTGTTTGAGAAAACCTGCTGTTCAATGTGAGGAAATACAGTATATGTTGTTTGCACTTTGTTTGAAATTAAGTTAATTGTATTTACAAATTATTTTATATATATTTTATTATTGCTATTTTCTTCCCAGTTAAACAAACTGAAGAATAAACTGTGAAGTGATATGTACTTATTTTAGAAACCCAGAGATTCAACTCGGAGGACAGGGTGCCGCTCGCCGCTCGCTCGCCATTCTCACTCGGCGGCGCATCGTCTCCGTTGCGGCGCGCGGAGATTGAAACGTCTCTGATAATATTTCTCGCAGATGTGACGTCATCTGATCGATCGGTTTGATCGGCCGTTTTGGGTACGCCGATCAAAACCGATAATGGCAATATCGGCCGATATTGATCGGCGCCGATCAGATCGGTGCATCCCTAATAATAATAATTATAAGTCACATTTCTACTACCAGAGCCTTTAGTTATCAAGCTCCTCTTCTTTGGAACCAGCTTCCACCTTCAGTCCGGGAGGCAGACACAGTCACCACATTCAAGAGTAGACTCAAGGCTTTCCTCTTTAACAGAGCTTATAGTCAGGGCTGAATCAGGTTCACCTGGTCCAGCCCCTGGATATGCTGCTATAGGCTTATAGCTGCTGGGGGACGTTTAGGATACACTGAGCACCTCTCCTCTTCTCGCTATCATTGCACATTACTAAAGCCATGTTCAAACCGAAAGCGCCCCGATTTTCTTCGCGCAACAAGATCCCATGCAAAGTCAACGTACAGACGCACGTGGCTGCGATAGAGGCAAAGAAATGTGGGCGCGGTGTTTGGGGCATTTTGGGGCGACGCGATTTTGAAGGCCGTGAACATAGAACTACCCAGAACATCTGGGTGTAACAGGTTGGATCATTACTAACTCTGGATTGAGATCTAGACATTGAGGATGGTGGATGGAGTAAAAAAAAAAAAAAAAAAAAAAAAAAAAAAAAAAGGTGGTGAGGCCTTTACCTCCACGATCAAGATCCACTTCCTCGATAACTATGCGGTTGCTGTTCCATCTTTACGACAAACACAATGTTTGGTGCCACTATGTCTTCCCATACGAAGCTGTTAGTAACGTTGCTTAGCGCCATCCTAGCGACACACATCGTCAGACTCGTGTGTACGATTGCTGTTAGACCTGTTGCAGTGTGGTAAACATTTAACCCCAAGGGCCTGCCACAATGCATACTTACTGTTTATAGTATGTATACACATTCTCACACTGTGTAATCGTTTCAGTTTGATTACAGGAAATCAATGTAGCTCAGTTATTTAGAGACATCTAAAGATGTTAAGCTGTTTTCCAGGATCTCGCTGGAATCTTTTAATGAGTTGCAGCTGTGTGCAGCTCCTCCATTGCATTGCCGGAAAACATTGTCCATCAACTGTGCGTTTCTTAAACATTTTCTTTTGTTCTCATATTAAGAGTCCTTAATTTTGTAACATGTTATCATATTACATCGTCAAAACTTGCTGTGGATTAGTGTTACGTCTAAAATGTAAGTCCAAGTATTAGGTGTTTTTTTTTCACATTGTATTTCGACTAAATATGAAAATCCATTTTGCTGCGCAGCTCTGATTGCTCCACCTCTACTCCGACGGGTGGCCGATAAACCATTGTGTTCAGACATTCACACGCCACCCCCCAGAGAAGCACAGCCTCAAACGACCTTGAACTCCTCATCTATTTATTTTGGCTCCATCCATTTAATTTCATTCATGAAGGTATTTCATATTTTCTTTTAGAAGGAAATGGTTTAATTCATCCAGTGCAGTAGGCCTAAAAATTCATTTTTTCCCTCTGGTATGATTCTAGATAACTGGCTCTAGTGTTCATTTAAAAATGTGATTATTTCAAACATTATTAAAATAATCATTAGTTGCAGCCCTAGCTGCAAGGCAATACTCCGGCTCAGTGCACTAAAAACAAATGACCTACGCTCAACAATTACTTTCATACGTCATCAGATTTGGAGTTCCTGCAGAAACATTTTACTTTTTAATGCACAGTGGATCACTGGCATAATTAATGTCCCAGCAATGATTACCACAACTACCAAAGGCTCACATAGTTTCTTTTGAATTGTTGCTTCTAACTACCAAAGGCTCACATACATAGTTTCTTTTGAATTGTTGCTTCTAACTGTCACTCAATCACACAGCATGCTTATCAGTGAGTTCTTAGATGGGCTGGTAGATATTGGACAGAGGACTTCTCCAGGCCGGCCGTGAGCGCTCACTCACTCTGCACCTGTCTGCAGCTGCCTTTCTATTCTGAGAACTGCTGGATCCTAATTTAGCAAACTAAAGGGGCCCCAGTAATATTCCTTAAATACGCTGCGTTAAAGCACATCGGATTTAGATTAAGATTAAATTGTTGAAATAAAATAAAATACTATATGAGCAGGTGAACGATAGGCTGGGGGGGGGGGAATTGGAGTCACATGATATGACTGTTATAAAGGGTAGTTGAATGTTCAACAGATCCATTCAATATTTTAATTCCACTAAATGCTACATGACTCAATAGTCATACATCCAGCATCATAATGAATATTACTGGAGGTTTCTTTGACAACATGCACATCACGTGTAATATGGCATGTTGACATATCGTTGTATTTGAAGAACAAATAATGATTCAAAGGCTAAGAATTACAGATGTATTTCTAGTGTAATGTTAGTTGGGTCTAACCCATCACCTTCGACTCAGAGTTGGGTCTGATGCAAATTAAATCTGCGAGCAGCATTGATTGGGCCCTCGCATTTTTACGCACGTTGGGGGTACTGGCTGGATGCTGAATATATTAATGTTATGAACCCAACACAAGGGCGTTAGATGTTCTGAGGTATGTGGGATGTCCTCAAGAAGTATAAAGCAGAACTAGCTTTTGGTGTGAACGTACCATAACACCCAAGCAGACGTTTGCAACATTTCAAGTAAATCGGTCATAGTTGGCAAGAAGCGGTGTTTTTTACATCTAAAGGGGGCCTATTAAGCAATAAAAAAAATAAATACAATACATTTGCCATCACACCCCAATCAGATTGCTATTTTCACTGAGACGGATTGGTGTGTACATTGTGAATACTCAAAGTTTAGGTCAAACACCTCTTTTCTCTATAAATATGTGTTAAATAAGAATGAGAAACATTCGAATAACAATATCTCCCCCGACGTCGTCAGTGCTCGAGCCCTAATGTGCGCAGCTCTGACTAATTTAACTCCGTCTCCCACCCACCCAGTACAGTTTGTTCCCGACAGCACCTGAAAGTCTCACAGGCCCCAGCCCTGAGCAAAGGCGTGCTTCCCATCCTCTCCCTGTGAGGCCTCACGGTATGTCCGACAGACATGCTCGAACAAAAGCTGCCGCTTCACTGTCGTGTCTGCAATGTCAAACGCTTATCTCGAAATACATACATTTGAATATATAGGAATATATGCATGGATATAAATATATATAATAATGCCGTATGTTACTGTATTCATGGGAATTTACTGAATTACTGGAATGAATAGAGCGAAGAGGTGTGGTCCGCGTGCAGATAAAAAAAACAGAAAAAACGGTCCTCTCACCGAGCGCGCGACGCACGGGACAGAACAACATTAAAATGTCTGCACGCGCCTTTTCAAACGAGCTCAAAGCGCATTCAACTAAACTTAGTCATTTTTTGTTTCAAAGCTCCTGTTGAGTATAGGACAGATATATCGCCGCTCACCCCGTCGTCACGACAGGCTAGTAAAACAACAAAAACAAAAACACACACACACACTGCTGCTTCATTCCTGTTTTTCGCCCTGACACGGTTCAACTTGTTGGTGAATGCCTCGTTAGCAGAGTAGTGTTCTCCAAACACACCGGAGTAACTCGCGTTAGCAGCCAGTCGCATATGGATGTGAGGCAGAACAGGCGCCCGTGTCTTCATGCGAGTCCCCCCGGGTTATTGGGTCTCTTTCTCTGTCGAATTAAGCCGCACCCTCATTGAATAACCTCGCCGCAGCGTTGGAATCCCCCGGTATCACTCACCTTCTCAGTCGGGTCGTATTCAAAGCTCAGAGCGCCTTTATGGGGTTAGTATGTCAGCGCGGCGCGGCGCGGCTGCATCCAACCAAACCTGTTAGCGCAGAGGGAGGAGATGAATGGCGGAGACGTGCTGCCTTCAGGATACGGTCGGAAATAAAAGCTGTGACGGATCACACCGAGAAACGTCACGGCGTGCGAAGATTTGTCGGCTAAATTAATTTAAAAGGTTCATCACAACTACTCTTTGTCGTCTGTTTATTGAAGCTTGTTTCGTGTTTTCCTGCAGTAAAAAAAACCCGACTATACACGAGAACGGTCTGCGAACTTTAGTTAGTCCGATGTCAGGGAGTCTCAGGCATGCGCTCTTTGCGTTAGACAGCAGTCGATGAGTCAGTCCAGTTCAGTAGTGTGGGATCCACTCTCTATACTATAATGTAATTCCTAAAAAGCTTATCATTATTTTTTGTTTGGTTGTGGCTTTGCACATCTTGAATTATTATCATTTTGAGAGAGAGGGTTTCCCCCAGCTGTGATCACATCCTAGATATGAAACTGTAGGGCCATGGAACCATTTACAGACAAAAATGTAACAACTAACAACTGTATCTAATTTGCATGTTTCTTCTATGGGACTGCAAACCATGACGTCATCAACACAACACAGAACCATGTGGGAAGTGTAAATCAGCCGTATTGTCTCTCAGGGCACTGTACATATCCTTGGAGACACCGATACTAGAGCCTCTTCCTCCTGTGATGTTTGTTTCTCAATGATGTCCCCGGGTCAATGTGATCTAGTGTATGTTTAAACATCAAAGAAATGTAAAAAAACAAGGAATCCTAATAAATATAGTTTGTACCTCATCACCAACCATTCAATCAGTATTTAGCGGAATAGAGGTATTTACCCCTCCATAGATCATACATTATACATAAAGCACTCAGAGACAAATTTGTAATTTGTGAAATTGGGCTATACAAATAAACTGAATTGAATTATATTAACCTTTTTTATGTTGATTAAACTAATTAAGGCAAGCACATTTAGTTATTTTTTTACTTAAAAACAAGTCAATTTGACCCATAACATTACAAGAGGATGAAATGAGAGGTCGGTGGGCACAAAGAAATGCATTGGCCAAGACGACAGCGGAACCATGGGTGGTGCCTGCAGGATGAGTGACAGAGTGGTGTGTGGATAATAATCATTATCTGCAACATTTACTGCTTGTAAATATATCATCACTCAGTTGGTTCCCCCAAGTCTCAAATGGTCTTTTCTGGGGGAAATGGAATGCCTACCGGTAAATAATCACACTCCAGACTCAAAACGGGTTTATTACCATTAAAGGCGTCATGCATCGACGGAAACCGGATTTTGGGTGAACCACCAGAGGCGTCGCAGCAGTCATCTTATTTATGCGCAGACCAGAGAGAGGAGGCCACCTCGGATAGCTCATTTGAAACCCTGGGGTGTGTGTGTGTGTGTGTGTGTGTGTGTGTGTGTGTGTGTGTGTGTGTGTGTGTGTGTGTGTGTGTGTGTGTGTGTGTGTGTGTGTGAGTGTGAGTGAGAGAGAGAGAGAGTGAATCGGATATAAATTAAGTGACTTGTTTTACATATTCATTGAATGTGTTTTAACTCTGTAATAATTCATTCTGTACTGTTAGGTTGTACTAGTTTATTTTGATAACATCTTCAGAGGTCTTATGTTTAAAATTAATACATATAAAGATATTATAATAGAAAATATTAGGGAGAATATTGATATTGTTATTAATGTATTATGAAGCATAGGGGTAATGTTTACTCTATGCAAATGTAAATGGCAAGAATTAATGTATGTTGCATGAGAGTGACTATGTTAGTATTATAGATCGACGAAGCCGGTTGAATTCCGTGACGTGACTTACAATTCAATTCAATTCAATTCAGTTTATTTGTATAGCCCAGTTTCACAAATTACAAATTTGTCTCAGAGTGCTTTACAATCTGTACACATAGACATCCCTGACCCAAAACCTCACATCGGACCAGGAAAAACTCCCAAATAACCCTTCAGGGGAAAAAAAAGGAAGAAACCTTCAGGAGAGCAACAGAGGAGGATCCCTCTCCAGGATGGACAGATGCAATAGATGTAATGTGTACAGAAGGACATATTTAGAGTTAAAATACATTCAAGGAATCTGACAGAGTTTATCAATAGTTCATATTTAGGCATATTCCACGATGGAGAGTTTGGAGACCTCCCAAGTGGAGGAGTGGGCGGAGTCCCAGCAGGGCAGTGGCACAGCTGGCGACAGGAACTCACGATCCAACCATCGAAGGTCCATCAGCAGATGGAATCTATGCCGTCTCATAGGGTCCGATGACCCCATGAGACGTGAAGTCAGAAGGACTCCGGGAGAAAGCAGAGTTAGTCATGTGTGATGGAGAGATGAAGATTCATCCATAGGAGAAAGAAAAGAGGAGAGAGGTGCTCAGTGCATCCTAAACATCCCCAGCAGCTATAAGCCTATACCAGCATATCCAGGGGCTGGACCAGGTGAACCTGATTCAGCCCTGACTATAAGCTCTGTCAAAGAGGAAAGTCTTCAGTCTACTCTTGAATGTGGTTACTGTGTCTGCCTCCCGGACTGAAGGTGGAAGCTGGTTCCATAAAAGAGGAGCTTGATAACTAAAGGCTCTGGCTCCCATTTTACATTTTAAGACTCTCGGAACTACAAGTAGCCCCGCATCTAGTGAGCGCAGCTCTCTGGTGGGCGATACGGTACTACAAGCTCTTTAAGATATGATGGTGCATCACCAATTAAGGCTTTGTAAGTTAAGAGAAGAATTTTAAAAGTGATTCTTGATTTTACAGGGAGCCAGTGCAGAGCAGCTAGTGCAGGAGTAATGTGATCTCTTTTCTTAGTTTTAGTGAGAATACGAGCTGCAGCATTCTGGATCAACTGGAGGGACCTAAGAGATTTATTAGTGCAGCCTGATAATAAGGAGTTGCAGTAATCCAGTCTCGAAGTAATCTAACGTGAACCTATTTCTCTGCATCTTTTGAGACAAGATGTGCCTGATTTTTGAAATATTACGTAGATGGAAGAATGCAGTCCTTGAGATTTGCTTTATGTGGGAGTTAAAGGACAAGTCCCGATCAAAGATAACGCCGAGATTCTTTACAGTGGTGTTGGATGCTAGAGTAATGCCATCTACAGAAATCACATCACCAGATAATTGATCTCTGAGGTGCTCAGGGCCGAGTAGAATTACTTCGGTTTTGTCTGAGTTTAACATCAAGAAGTTGCCGGTCATCCATGTTTTTATGTCACTAAGACATGCTTGAATTTTAGTGAGTTGGTTAGTCTCCTCTGGTTTTATCGATAGATATAGTTGAGTATCATCTGCATAACAATGAAAGTTTATAGAGCGTTTCCTGATAATATTGCCCAAAGGAAGCATGTATAAGGTAAATAGAATTGGTCCAAGCACAGAACCTTGTGGAACTCCATGACTAACGTTGGTGGTCATTGAGGCTTCATCGTTTACAAATACAAACTGAGATCGATCTGATAAATAGGATTTAAACCAACTTAGGGCGGTGCCTGAAATACCAATCGACTGCTCCAGTCTCTGTAATAGGATGTTATGGTCAATGGTGTCGAATGCAGCACTAAGGTCTAACAAGACCAGTACAGAGAGAAGTCCTTTATCTGCTGCCATTAAGAGGTCATTCGTAATCTTCACCAGTGCTGTCTCTGTGCTGTGGTGTTTTCTAAATCCTGACTGAAACTCTTCAAATAAACTATTCTGATGTAGAAAGTCACACAACTGATTTGCGACCACTTTCTCAAGGATCTTAGAGAGGAAGGGGAGGTTAGAGATCGGTCTGTAGTTAGCCAAAACCTCTGGATCCAGAGTGGGCTTCTTCAGGAGAGGTTTAATTACAGCTACTTTGAAGGAATGTGGTACGTGGCCTGTTAACAAGGACACATTAATAATATCCAAAAGAGAGCTGCCAATTAAAGGCAAAACGTCTTTAAGCAGCCTAGTCGGGATAGGGTCCAAGAGACAGGTAGACGTGTTAGAAGTAGAAACCATTAAAGATAATTGGTCACGGTTGATAGGAGAAAAGCCATCTAAATATATACCAGGACATACAGGGGTTTCCAAAGCCATTCCACTTGAGGACAGATTGGCACTGGTTAAGGGCAAGAGATTATTAATCTTGTCCCTAATAGTTAAAATCTTCTCATTGAAGAAGTTCATAAAGTCATTACTACTGAGGTCTATAGGAATACTGGGCTCCACAGAGCTGTGACTCTCTGTCAGCCTGGCTACAGTGCTAAAGAGAAACCTAGGGTTGTTCTTATTCTTCTCTATTACTGATGAGTAATATTCTGCTCTGGCATTGCGGAGGGCCTTCTTATAAGTTTTAAGACTATCTCGCCAAACTAAGCGGGATTCTTCCGATTAGTTGAACGCCAAATGCTTTCAAGCTTTAAGTGACGTTTGCTTTAATGTGCGGGTCTGAGGGTTATACCAGGAGCAAACCTTCTCTTCCTCACTGTCTTCTTCTTCAGAGGGGCTATCGAGTCCAGTGTCATTCTCAGTGAGCCTGTGGCACTATCAACAAGATGATCAATCTGGGACGGACTAAAGTTAGACCAGGAGTCCTCTGTTATATTGAGACATGGTATTGAATCAAGTGCAGAATGAATCGCTTTTAAATTTAGCTACAGCACTGTCAGTTAGACATCTGGTGTAGAAACTTTTGACTAGCGGTGTACACTCCGGTAGTATAAACTCAAAAGTTATAAGGCTGTGGTCTGACAGAAGAGGATTCTGTGGGAAGACCTTCAAATGCTCAATGTCAACGCCATATGTAAGAACAAGATCAAGCATGTGGCCAAAGCTGTGAGTGGGTTTCTGTACTCTCTGACGAAAGCCGATCGAGTTCAACAATGAGATGAATGCAGTACCTAGGCAATCATTATCAACATCCACATGAATATTAAAATCTCCTACAATAATAACTTTATCAGTTTTAAGAACCAAACTTGATATAAATTCTGAAAATTCTGATATAAACTCTGAATATGGACCAGGAGGCGGTACAGAATCACAAATAGAATCGGCTGTAATGTTTTCCAGGTTGGATGTGAAAGACTAAGAACAAGGCTTTCAAATGAGTCGTAATTTAATTTAGGTTTAGGATTTATTAAAAGGCTCGAGTCAAAGATGGCTGCTACTCCACCTCCTCGACCGGTGTCTCGAGGAATGTGAGTATTAACATGACTTGGAGGAGTCGACTCATTTAGGCAGACATATGCTTCATGGCGCAGCCAGGTTTCAGTTAGACAACATAAATCAATGTGATTATCTGTTATTAAATCATTTAGTAACACAGCTTTAGATGACAGAGATCTAATATTTAGGAGACCACATTTAATAGTCCTGTTTTGTTGCACTGCTGAAATAATGGTGTTAACTTGTATAAGGTTATTGTGTACGACTCCTCTTGTGTTTACTTTAGATTTATTTAATTTAAGTGGCCGTGGGACAGACACAGTCTTCACAGTCTCTATTCTAGAGTAATGGATGGGTAACTGCTTGACAAGAAGAGCAGAGAAGGGTGTTAAACTACAACTCTGCTCCCGGTTCCTGATCTGAACCCCGGATTGTCATGGATTAGGTCCGGTGATCAACGTGGTCATATTCGCAGAAATGAGACGCTCCTTCCAACGTGGGATGGACGCCGTCCCTCCTCATCAAATCAGGTTTTCCCCAGAAAGTCTTCCAGTTGTCTACGTAGCCCACCTTATTCGCTGGGCACCACTTCGACAGCCAGCGGTTGAAAGACGACATACGGCTATATAATTCGTCAGTTTTCAAATTTGGGAGAGGGCCAGAGAAAATTACGGTGTCCGACAACGTCTTGGCATAAGCACACACCGATTCCACATTCATTTTACTGACTTCCGACCTACGGGCTCGGGCGTCGTTACCACCGGCATGTATTACAATCTGACTGTACCTACGCTCATCCTTAGCCAGCAGCTTCAAACAAGACTCCACGTCGCCCGCTCTGGCCCCCGGGAGGCACACTACCCTGGTCCGCGGCTTCGCTATCTTCACGTTCCTGACTATAGAGCTCCCGATAACCAGGGTGTTCTCCTCAGCGGGTGTGTCGCTGAGCAGGGAAAAGCGGTTCGAAACGTGGTTCGAAACGTGAAGTGGTTGGTGCACAGCAGGCTTCTGTATAGACTTACCACTCTTGCGAACAGTTACCCATCCTCCTGGCTGGCCAGGCGCTGCCGGGGAAGAGCTAGTAGCTACCTGTGGCTCCGCACCGGCTACGGGAGAGGGCGGGCTAACTAGCATAGCTGGCTGAGTTTCGATGGCGCGGAGCCATGCATCTAACCCACTTAGACCTGCCTCCAACCTAGCAAATAAACTGCACTTGTTGCATGTACCGTTATCATTAAGGGAGGCAGGGAGATAACTATACATGAGACACACTGAGCAAGACGGAAAGAGAGGGAGAGAAGGAAGAGACATGCTGTAGCTGCGGAGCTTACCGGCGCGTTGAGACGATAACAAGGGACTTTTATTCTGAAAGCGACTTTAATGCCGACAATAACAAAGACGGGACTTTTATTGTGAAAATACTTGACAGGAAATGCCATTTTGACCCGGGGCCAGTGACATTGACCCCTCCATTGTTCTAGCGGGAACTTTGAACCAATCACTAGGCGTTAAAGGCTGGACACCTTGAGAGTGAGGATTGGCTGATTTTGAGTTTAAGACTCGGGGATTACAGAGAGCGGGTCTCTTCTTCTCCAAGTATAGACAAATCGTGTCTCCTTCTACAGGTATCTGGAAGGCTGAGGGGGCGGAAGGAGCCGACGGACCGAGGAAGAGCACGGTCGTGAGCTTTGACTGTTTAATCTACACTTCCATTAAATGTTGATAACTTAATTCATGAGCGTCCGGAAGCCTGTTTTCCATCATTTGCGAGTGCCCAGTTTCAGAATACCTTACAGTACACATGACATCTATTGCTTCTGTCCATCCGGGGAGGGGGATCAATTCGAGACTGCTTTGTCCTATCATTGCGCTCTGCTTGAGCAGAATTAGCTCAGTAGGTCAAACACGGATATTTGTCTGGGCTTCTTTGAACGTATAAAGGAAAGGAAACTTGGATTAAACGACAGCAGTAATTTCTGACAGTCTTACTCGACGGCTCGGTGATTCATGTTCCATTCAGCTGAATGTTTTCATGACTGGTTTGTACTTATCTCATGGTTGATTACTTTTAGACTTGTTCCTGTAATAAAGTATTATAAACTACTTTTGATTTCTCAAAAGGTAAAGGAACACTAATTACCACCACAGTGTATGCCACCCTGTTCTGGGACCCTCCTGCGTGGGACTGAAGTCTTAGTGGCGTCTCCCAGACACGTCCTGCCCCTGCATTCCGGGGCTCCTGCCAATGGCACATGTGGGAACTTCGCCTGAAACAACTCAACTGAACAGAGGCATCAGCAGTATTTTCTGTCGAATAAATGCCCATTATACATAACGTGTACAGCTCTGCCTTCTCAAAACCATAGTTCCTCAAATTGTTGCTCAGATCCATGTGACACACGTGTTATGCAACGGAGAGAATCAGCTGGCATGTGACACCTTTATGTTGGGGGACGTTTTTCCTGTCCCGAGACAGACGATGTGTACAGAGTGTAAAGCCCTCTGAGGCAAATTTGTGATTTTGGGCTAAACAAAATATAATAATATATAATTTAATTGACATTCTGCACGCGGTGAAGGTTGTGAGACAAAGTCTGGGTAGGTCGCAGGTGTGTGTGTGCCAATGTCTCTCTGGCTCTTCGGCCCCTGCTGCCTCTTCCTGTTTTATTTTACGACGCCTTCTGCCTTTGTCTCCTCCTCATTCAGGGCTGACCCTGCATGGTTCTATGGCCCGTTTGAGGCATCACCACGGTCGTATTTATTACACTGCAGGTGTATTACGGCTTGTTATTTCATGAAAACCATGTTTGATCATTTTTCTCATTGGTCATATTATTTCAGTCATTTGGGGTTTGGGGTCTATGAAAAAACAGGTGAAAGGTCTCCTGAACTCTGTGAAGTTCCCCTCTGGACTCTCTACATGAGTCACAGCCTCTTCCTCTTCTATATTTCTTCTTTCTCTGTCGTAATGTCGTCTTTGTCTCTCGTTCCGATCGTCCAGGTTCATGCTGTCATCAGTGTTCATTGACGGGGATGTAGCTGTGGATGTTAACTTGGTGCTTGTGGATTTTGTTGAGTGGTGGGTGTGGACTGTGGTATCAAGTACTGATTCAGAGCTGCCATCTTTTCAAAAAACCTTGGAATGAGATTTTGTCGGGGGTGACCAAAATGTTGCCGCACACACAGCCGCACACGTTGGTGGCTCAAATATCAGGAAATTTGAATGAATTTGTTGTACCCATGTTGTAGCTGCATTCTGGCCTGGCAAAGGTATTTTACGAGGCATCTTTGCTACCTTAAAGAATTTAAAGATTTTTTAATAACTCTACTCTCATTTACAAAAACATGCCTAATTCTATTGCACAAATGTCCTGTCTTTATGTTAAATTCTTTAGAATACATCTACTTTTTTGAAAGGGTCCTTTTCCTAGGCCTGTGGGCAGCTTAACAAGGTGCTCTCCTGCTGCTTGTTATGACAGCTGAGTTTACATCACCACACGCAAACAATTATTTCTTTCTGTTAGGACTCAGCCAGCCGGGGTCCCACGTCAGCCCGATCGCACGGAGACACCCGGTACCTCGGAGCGCGCCGCCAGAGACTTGCGCACCTGGCGACGAGGACGAGCCGGGCGCGCTCCGGTGCACACCTGAAGCCACTCGGCTCACACTTCAGCTGCACCTCGTAGCCTCGTTAGACGGGGAGTTAAATAGCAGGACTTCCAGTAGCTCGCTGCGAGATCTGTTCAGACTCTGCTGCAGCGTTGAACAGCATTAAGTCCAAACACTCTTTTCGGGAGGATTTAGTGATGGAGATATCTATGCTAATGTTGAGAATCCAAAGGCTGGGGATTAGTGTGCAATTTTGATGGGTTCCTGCTCACATGGGTGTTGAGGGAAATGAGAGAGCGGACAGGATCGCTAAGAAAGCGCTTAAACTTCGGAAGGAGGAAATACTGAGTATTCCGTTTGGGAAAGGGGACGCAAAAGCAGTTATTAGAGAGGCAGTAAGGGAATTATGGCAGAGGAAGTGGGACAACAACGACAAAGGAAGGCACCATCACAATATACAAAAATCCATAAATGTAAAGTTATTCAAAGGGAAGTGTCAGAGAGAAGAGGTCATCATGTCAAGGTTAAGATTCGGGCACACAGGGCTGAATGCAACTCTGTTCTTAAAGCGACATATGTAACTTTCCCCTGTAGCGCCCCCTTCAGGTATTTAACGTCTGGCTCTTGAGCCATATATGGGGCTCGTGACTCACAGCTGATCTCACAGCTGGTCGATGCAGCGCGTCTCCGCAGCCGCAGCGAGCAGTTCAGCCGCGGCATGTCATTCTGTCTGTACGCGTCGCGTAGCAAATAAAAAGTCATCTGCGAGCGTGGACTGTCGCTATATGACGGTGGTAATCACTGCCAGACGGCAAGTTGAAGTACTTCCGCCGGTAGCACCGGGCGGCTCGCAACATCTTACATTCAGCAGTTTTCTGGCCACAGACCCCCGATGGCAGTGACGGAGGCGCAAATCAACATATTAAAAGTCATTGTAACGGCACAATTTTTTCTCAAGCTGTTATTTTAAGGTGGAAAAGTTAAATAGTGGGGCTTTAATGGCAAAAGTGGGAACAGATAAATGCAACTTTTGTAACGAAATTGAGGATGTGGAGCATGTGATCATGAAATGTGTGAAATACAGCTCTGAAAGAAAACTGTTGAAGGAATACATTTGTCAGCGGCAGTGGGTCTGGGGCTTGGGCCTTCAGTGAGGTCTTAAACAGTCCAACCCGAATTAATCCACCTCTTATTACTATCATTATGACGCCATGGCTCTAGACACTATACAGTTAGACAGAAACGCAGTATAACAAGGCGTTGCGTCACCCAGTTCAACTAATGAGCAAGAACATCCTCGACTGCAACAGTTATATTAATATTATTCTTCTATCCATTTCTGGTCCATAGTCACCCAAAGCAGTTTCACCGTGATGATGAAAATGAAAGTTCCCGTTTACCCAAACATGACACGACTATAATGGGCACTTGGTAGAGTGCATACCTTCGCATATCACAAGATTGAATTATGAACAATTTGGCACTAGTTTCACGCAAATCGGATGCCAATTAACCGAGATATCGCAAATTTACGGTTTTCACCTTTTCGTGACCTTGACCTTTGACCCAATCACTCCCAAAAACTAATTGATTGTTCCTTGGGTCATGACCAATCATCCCACCAAGTTTCATAAGAATCGGCTCAGTTTTGTCTGATTTAGACGAATAATGGACGGACGGACATATTCACAAATAAATACGCGCCGGCCAAAACATTACCTTCTGCATTTTCAATGCGAAGGTAATTAATGAGTCTTTTCAATATGTTCCAATTGTTCAACTTTTCATTGTGCAGCTCCGCTGCCCTGCGCGGTGCTCGTTAATCTGTAGCTTCGCTCAGTTCTCCCCAAAAGTGTTCAACGCACCGACGCTTGTAATGCCGAGCCGTACTTTGGCTTCTCGTTGCTGCCTTGGTTAGACAACTCAAGTTTGCAAAAGCCAGTGTGGCTCCAAACACGAAATCGATCACTTGCCGATAACAGGTATTCCTAGCAGTCCCGTGTGCAGAGCTTCAGCCTGAAAGCCGTCCGTAGCCTCTTTCCCACCTGTGACGGGCTTCGTCTTGAGTGGCGTTATAATTATATCCTCGACCAAATCGATATATTCCTCCTCCTTCCGTCATTGTGTTGAGAAAACAGCTCCGTAGTACGCAAATTAATCCGTTTTTATCAAATTCAGTTTCCTAGTTCTGAGATTCTGCATATACATGCCCATAGACCCCACCTCTTAATACTGGTAATCCAATCAAAAGACGTCCTGCTAGCCGGCACCTGTGCTGCTTCCGGGGCCAGCTAGCAGGCCTACAGAAGCCAACTCTAACGCTGATTGGTTGACACAAAATGCTCATCCTCATTCACTTTAAGCTACCAAGGCCCGCAATGTCGATCCTGAAGGCCTAAGGGCAGATGTTGGACCCCTAGCAACACATGATGGCTGAATATGATTGGATAAAAGATCTAACATAAAGACCAGCCCTCCAAATCTCAACCTGGTGCTGGCAGCAATGCAACCAAGACGAAAACTATGCAATGAAGAGAATAACTCTTAATCTGGGGAATAATTGAATACATTTTTTTATATAGATTTTGAAAATGCTTAGGCCAGCAGAGAAGGCCTTGCAGGCCCTGACGGCCCACCACTGGTCAGCGGGGACGGAGGTGGAGTTTGGAGGGAGTGCTGGCAGCGGACCAGGATGGGCATGAGTGCTACAGGGCTTTGCTGCGATTTGCCAGAGATACGGGGCTAGGCCATAGGATTTAGTGGAGAGTAGGTGTGTTGGCGTGGTCAGTAGATAGGCAGTTGAATAGTATTTTGTTTTATTGGTTTTGTTTTCTGAGTAGTTAGTAGTTATCCATGAATCTGCACACTCCGGTACAGTAGGTGGCGGTATGCACCTAGGAAAGTTGGTTGTGATCCGCCATTCAAATTTGAAGAAGAAGCTCGCTGCAAGTTCGTTCTAGAAGCTCAGGAGGAGAGGTCATACAACCCTGTAGTTTTTGGGTCAGTTTTTGTTTTGTATGGATTACCCGTGATTACCTTTTTCCTGTGGATTATTTGCCAGTGAGTTTTGTTTGCTTGTTTGTTCCAGTGCCAATTAAGGAGGCAGTTTTTCTTTTGTTTACTCAGAACTTTCCGCTCCCTTGGTTTTTCTAATAAATTACACCATGTTTTTGGTTAACGGTAACACTGTCTGTCGACCATAACACTTTTAGGAATTAAAGTTTAAGCGAGTGAGTACTTAATTGAACCACATGTCATTAACGGGGCTCTCAAGTTCTAAAGACAGGTAAGAGTGACTGTTTTTTCATTGGTTGCTGGATTAAATCTTATCCAGATACAACAGGTTTTTTCTGATTGGCTATTGTGTAGCCCAGCTCTTCTTTTTGATTGGCTGATAAATGACACCTTGCAGCAGAACTCCAGGGAGCGGGTGATTTCCCCACGGTGATGGCAGCGGGGCCAGCTCATGTTTGCGCGCTGCGGCACATTAAAACATTAAATAGCCAAGTTCTTTTTGTCAGCGTGATACATACGATGTGTGGCGGGAGAGCGTGACTTAAGACCGAAATGCGTGACTGTCACTCTCAATGTGACACTTGAGAGCCCTGCCCTACCTGCTCATTGTGTCTGTTTGAACATCTTCTTCTGCTGCTAACTTCGGGACTCTTTGGGGTAAATAGGATGTGTATGCAGCGACTAGGTTTACAGATGCGCTTCTTAGCGCCATCTATCGTCGCGTAGTTTGAAAAGGAGCCAACGCGCTTCGGCCCAAATCAGAATTTCTTTTGCCGTGAGAAATTGATTGTGTGGTTTCGCGGCGAAACCGTGAGTTGGTAGCTCTGCTGATTCAAGACCAGGATCCACTCAACCGTGTTCCTCCATTAAAAATAAAACGACAGTTTAGCAGAACATGTTTTGATCTGTCTTACTGCTCCCTGTCTGTCTATCTTTCTAACTTTCATTTTGTAGGCTCTTTCCTTTCCTTAGTTCTGCTTCCCCTCTACACATACAATATGCTTTCCAGTCTGCTTTAAATGGTGTTACAACCCAGAGAGTGTGGAGGCAAGCATAAGGAATACAACAGGAGACTCAGACAGTAATCATTTAACAAAAAGTGTCCTTTAATAAAACTTAACAAAGGATTCCCTCTGGTCGGGCTCTTTGACCTTCGGTCTGCATTCGGTGTGAGGCGGTTCCTTTGTCCTGTGTGGGCAGAGCAGAGGATTACCCGAGTTGTGGAATCTTACGTTGTACAGCCCAGTGGTTATAGGGTAGGATATTGTCGGAGGAGAAAATGTGTCAAACAGTTATCTCTCCCAAAATGGTTAGAGGGTAATCTAAGCGTATCTGATCCTGTGTGGGGTCATGTGAAAGGTCACAACCTTGGGCTTAGGTAAATGACCAGCCGGAAAGATCACTCAAATGGTCAACTTGCTGGGGGGGGGTGCAGATTGACCATTGTCTTCAAGGGTCTCCACCTACCCTGATAAGAAACAGATGGACTTTGGAATGTGGATTGTCTCAGATGTATAAAGGCTGCAGTCTTGCACTGAGAAGGCAGCAGTTATTCCTGACAGACTCGAGAGAGGTCTCAGGGATTCTGCTCCATTCTATGGGGTCAGATCAGTCTCAATAATCACAAATGCACAGAAAGATTCACAAATGCACAGAAAGATTTACAATAAATGTATAAAAAAAAAACACAAATATATTTCTTCATTTGTATGTATTTATTTGTGGATCGCACTGCATTTGTTTGTGAAAAGCTCCACATTTACGTGTTTCTTTTTTGAGACTCCTCTGCCGTGCCTGGATTCACAAACGCAATAGCGCCACATTTACGTGTGGGTTTTATGAGACTCCCCTGCCGTGGCTGGATTCACAAATGTGTTTTTTCCAGGCCCCTCCTCCCCCTTATTTTCAACCAATCACATGAGTGCAGCTCCCCCTCCCCTACCCACGAATGGTGGGGGCAGCGTTGCAGGTACTACGCAATTTGCGGAGGCAAAGTCAGAAGTCAAACAATGGCGTCTGGTAGCGGCGGTGCTCCCGCTTCAAGTGTAAGTGAAACATAATTTAATGTCACTTAATCACTTACACTTGTAGTGGGAGCGCCGCCGCTACCAGACGCCATTGTTTGACTTCTGACCGGTATTACGGTTTAACAAGTGACCGTGTTAACTGGAGACCTTCAGCCAATCGCGTCCGTTGTTGTCGTAGTTACGGCAGCTGTTTTTATATCGTATGTATATATATATATATATATATATATATATATATATATATATATATATATATATATATATATATATATATATATATATATATATATATATATATATACGATTTGACACTGTTTTGAAATATTAAACAATACGGAGTTCACGAGGACAGCCACGTTCTGTTCCTATTTTCAACAGCTGTCGTAACCAACAACAGGCGTAGTCGGCTGAAAGTCGCCAGTTTAACGCAAATTGCGTAGTACCTGCAACGCTGCCCCCACCCTTCGTGGGTAGGGGAGGGTGGAGTCATGTGATTGGTTGAAAATAAGGGCGAGCAGCAGGGGGAGGAGGGGCCTGGAAAAAACACATTTGTGAATCCAGCCACGGCAGGGGAGTCTCATAAAACCCACACGTAAATGTGGAGCTTTTCACAAACAAATGCGATTGTGATCCACAAATAAATACATACAAATGAAGAAATATATATATATATATATATATTTTTTTTTTTACATTTATTGTGAATCTTTCTGTGTGCATTTGCAATTATTGAGACTGATCTGACCCCATACCATTCAGCTGAATGTTTTCATGACCTGTTTGTATGTAGCGCTTGGTGGATGACTTGTAAACTTGTTGCTAGAATAAAGTGTTATGGGTCTACCTTGCTTAAACTACGTTTGATTTCTCACAAAGGAAAGGAACACTCATTTCCACCACAGATATATAGTGTAAGTATCATTGAGGTGGTGAAATCTCTGCTTTCGGAGGGCTTAGTTGTTTATAAGGAGTTGCCTCTGCCAGTTGCAGCGTCTTCATTTGCATTGTGTACAGTATTACTTGTTGGCACAGGGTTTCAGCTCTTTGGTTCTCAGACATTTCATTGTCATGGCCTCCTTTGATTGGTCGGTTGGGTGGGAGTGAAACCAGAACTGCCTAAAAAAAAAGTTATCATGAGGTTTTAGCGGGGGTAGTGCTAGATGGCACACTTGTGTAAGCGCCACTGCGGACCAGCAACCACGAATTAGCCATTTCCACGGTACCCGTGGTAACTCTTCTCATGAATGGATTAGGTGAGGAACAGTGACACTGCATTTTTAGTGTCATTACATGTTATACTTGTTAGAGTCATGGTTTTAGCGGTTGGTAATACGCTAGTGGCTATCTGGTACAACACATCCCTTTTCTGTCATGAGAGTAATGCATTTTTGTACATTTTTGTTCACTGTCCCTAATTTAAGTAGACTGAACCCACACACGTGTTTGGTCTTACTAGGATGTATTTTCCATGTTAGGCGCATGTCTTGTATGTTTTAGTGAATAACTTCCCACGGAAGGTCCTAGAGAGTCGGAACCAAAGTACGTCTGGGTATTATCAGGTCCTCTGCATCCAATGGTCCCAGTCTAGACTTCACAGGGCCACAGGGAGTGGGAGTGATGGGACTCCGGAAAGCACTTTCTGTTGATGAGTCAGACAGTTAAAATCAAACAGGCGGACATGGCTTCAGGGGCTAGGGAGGTACTGAACGCTGCAGGCTTCATTAGCCAAACCCTTCGGAATTGGAAAAATAACATTCGATTTCTTCAAAACGGGTAAATATTTTATTAATGCACAAAATGAACCATGCATCAGTTCTCTACGACATCACTGTGTTCAAAGAACCAAACCAACAAAACATGAATGTCACACAAAAACATAACTCAATGAATATTTGCTGCAAATCACTATGACTTACTGTTGCCTTTCAGATACAAGTTCAGAAATGCGTGGCTTCACCTCAGCAAGTGCAGAGAACTGGCGATGTAGCCTTTTCATGTCTCCGTTCACTTTGAATTCAGCGAGCGTTGTGTTCTTGTATATCTCTGTGCAGCTTTAGGTTCCTTTTAGTTCTGCCGGTGCTCGACTAGAATTGCTCAAGATAATATTAATACACACAAAATAGGGTAAGCTAAGCAAAAGTATATATTCTTTACAGATAATATGCTCACTTTTACCAATCAGCTATAAAGATGGTGGCAAATGTCTTCCCCATAGCTATGCCTTTAATTTAGAGGAAATTCCTCATTAATTTAAAAGTAATTGTGGGTTTAATTGATTTCTAGTACAAACTAACATAATATATTTTGAGTGGATTGTATGGCCACTGATTCAACAGCTGATCGACTAGACTGATGGACTTTTGTGTTTGCTTTAAAATATAATTAGACAACTGATCAAAGCCACTGAAATTAAACCACACATAAAGCTCTTGTATTAGGCCCGACTTTAACAGGGCCATGTACTACCAGTATGCTACATGGTCATGTCAAAGTTGTGACTTTTATTTGGAGTGTAAACACAATGCATGGGTTCCAATGTGGTGCATTTTCCACTACACGGGATATCCTGCATTTAATGTCTGTAGGCACCCATTGTTCCTGGGACAGGAGGCCTTCGCGTTAAGGAGTCCTTATACGGCGTTAAAGCCCCACTATGTAACTTTTCCACCTTTCCGCTTGAAAAAAAAAATTGCACTTTGGCATGGCCTTTTCCTCTTGGACACTCAGTCTGGACATTCTGCCTGGGGGACAGACAATGGAAATCAGCCTTGTGGTTATAATTCTGTGCATTTAAGTTTTTATTTAGGTGTTTATCAATGCACATTGTTCCTCTAAAATAAATAAAAACATTAAATTGAATGAAGGTTCCATACAAGCCAAGAGAAAAAAAAGAGCATTTCTGCATGTAAACTACTTTAAAACCTCAAATGCAGGGCACAGTTCAGTAACCTTGTCATATGTATCGAGCGTGAAGTCAAAATAATGTCTGACCCAATCTTTGGGAACATTCAGAGGAGACGACACAGGGGAAAGATTAACTAAGGAAAATAGAATCTGTTTCGGCTGCCTTTGCATTGGGTATATGAGCCTGTGGTAGAGAGAAAACGCCAAAAGAACCGTCATTAAGTAGTGCACATGTGGTCATACAGGGGCCGGTAACAGTGATGGGATTCTACCCATCGTCCCGTTCCATTCTCTGAACCGCTAAGCCTATTCAGGGTCACGGCAATACAGGTCAAATCCAATAAGGAAGACAAAGTAATAGACATCTTATTTATATCGATCGATATAGTATTTGTATAGCGCCTTTCGCAGACCAGGGTCACGCGGCGCTTCATAAAAACAATACAATCATTAAGAAGTACATACACATTTAACTTTAAAAAAGGCCAAGACAACTCAATGATAATCACAACAGCCCCAGGGCAATTAAACGAAAGCCTGAACAAATAAATGGGTCTTGAGTTTCCTTTTGAAGGAGTCAGGTGTCTGTCTGTCTCCGGAGCAGAAGGTAGTGGTAATGCACCAAATATATAGTTGCCAACCACCGAAGAAGATCTCTAGCACCCGTTTTCAATCACATCGTCATTCCTTCCTGTTGATTCAGCTTCCCTCTCTCCAGTTTTCAGATTACTCCACCGTTTCCAGTAGTACTTAGATTACTATCGTAAATCATAGTGTTTTGACTTCCTACTCGGATGAAGCCTTTCTTCTTATTTGAAGGACACGGGGCTTCACTCTGCAGAAGAACGGCGACATCTGGTGGCAGACGGATGTTAAAGCAGGCAGTCGAATAGCACAACACCTCCATGTTTCAATCTCGCATGTCTGCAGTAACGGTAAATTAAAGCTGCGTATTAATTCACGGATTTGATGGTAAACACAACCGTTTTGTTTATGTTTTATACATTGCAATAAACTAGAGGCTGGTGAATAACATGAAACGTGTTTGTGATGGGATTTGTTCTACCCTCTCAGAACGGATACGGTTAGCAAGCGTACACCCACTTGACTTTAGAGCACAAATATGTTCATGCCCCACTGCAACTATATGGTCAATGTTGAATTATATACTTGTATATAGTAGGGTGACCAGATGTCCAGTTTTCCCCGGACATGTCCTCTTATTGAGACCAAAAAAAAAGAGTTTGGCAGGGTTTCCAAAAACATCTGGGATTTTGCTACATCGAATTTTTTTTCTTCCTCTGGGTCTTTCACAAATTAATTGTTACCCCCTACAAGCTTTGTAAATGGTATCTCCCTTACGTTCCATCTGAACAGTCATTGGTTGACTGATCTCAGTGTTGCCAGATACACAAAAATTATCCCCCTTTTAGGCATGTATATCACAAATGGGCAGAATAAAAGATGTTAATCGCTCTGCAGACCGTATCTCTACTTTCCCGCTCCTCAGTCCCTACTGCCCCTTTTATAGAGACAGACGCGCGCACACACACACAGATTGGCTTCAGCTGTTGCTTATTATCAATTAGCCACCTTCTGAACCACACCCCCCGCTCCACACACTCTACCCCATCACCAAGTTATCAGAAGATTGCAATGACCTAGAACAGGGGTATTGAACTCAAATTCAGGGAGGCGCAGTTCGAGATAATGTCTTCATGCAAAGGTACGCAACACCACCATAATGTCAGTTGAGCTATATGATTTTGTGCCATATGTATTGAAGTAATGGTTTTATTAACGTCTGTATGTTATTGTAGACAACTGACTGTCAATTAAAAAAAAAGTTTAATTGGATAACATCTAAACAATATCTCTTATTACACATTTCCAATTGAACTAAATACATTATAAATAATACATACTCTACTAATAAATACATTATTTTCTCTTCTTTCAAGTAAAATTAAGGCTGGATTTTAAAACAAAGTTTAAAAAAAAGATATTACTCATACAAAGGAATTTAACTAAATTGTCCTGCAGCTTTAAATCAGGTTGTCAATCAAAAGAGCCAAGATATTTTATTGTGAGTGCAGGGACTTTATCTACAGTTATTAAACCATTTGTTTTGGCTCATCTCTCCTCTTGCATCATTGTTGGGCAGTTCATTCATGACTCAGGATTCTGATCATATCGGACTCTTAGGTTTATTTACTTGTGCCCTAATTTCGGATGAGAGTCGGTTCGTATAGTGGCGCTCCACATCGCTGCTTTTAATATCACTGAATGAGATACTACTTTTAAACTATTGTGCCAGTGGTGGGCCGTCAGGGCCATCTACACCTTCTCTACTGGCCTAAACAGAATTATAAAGTTGTAGGTAATTTATAATTTTATTTATTTTCACAGTTACACTACATGTATTATAATTATTTGTTCCTATTAGCTTATGTTCTCATTGCACAGCTCCTGTCTTCTTCTGTTGATCTGCTTCCAGCCTGTAGCGCTGCTTCCAGTGCAGCTTGTTTTAAGGAGAGCTTTTATCCAATCACAGTTCACCGCAATGTCTCTATGTAAGAAGAGAGCCCGAGACCTTTGAGGTAGACTTTTGCAGATTTAACCCTTTAAGCCCCAAGGGACCAAATATGGTCCTTTTTAAAAAAGATTATTAAACTGTGTAAAACAATACAATAATCATGAACAAATATTTATGCTACACATCAAATTAATCAAGAGAACCTGGGCTACAATAATTAGTCAGCCATTTCAACACAACTCAAACACCAACTAAAATATCAATCATAATTTCGCATTAGTCAGCCCACTCGGCATGTTTCCGGAACTAGCAACCGTAGCTTGGTGCTATCAGAAAAAGAAAGATGTCAAAGAGCAAGACAACTCCACAAAGATTCCAAATATATTCACCAAATCCCTCTGCTCCAAAGCCTCCCTGAGATATGAACCAAAGAACACAGCAGCATGAATCGCTCCATTGCTTATGAATATTGCTTTTTTTTTGGTGCCAAAAACTGAACACCATAAGTGTATTGAACACCATAAATAATATATAAGTGAAATATAAGGTTTGGTACATGAGAAAATGCAAATGGGGTTAGGGTTAGTTAAAAAATATTCGCCGAACTTCTCTCTGTACTAAACCCTCTCTAACTTCGTTCTGCATTTACTTTTTCAAAGTCAAACTTTGCAGAGGGAATGTTTACATATTGTTTTATGATTTTGGAGAGAGTTAGACATCATTTCAAAGAGATGATCATCCTGAAAGTGTTTTTTTTTATATTCGGACTTGAAACTTCTATTTTTGCTGTGTTTCAATATTGATTTACTCTTACCCAGTAACATATTATGTACACATCTAAAACAAAAGCTCACATGGGTTGCCTTTATTATAACACCAACATTATTCAAATAGCCCTTGTGGTTGCAGAGATACACCCTTTTTTAGATTGGGTATGCAATTTCGAGCAGAATCCTAAAAACTGCCTTGGGGCTAGATTTAAATTCTTTTTTTTTTTTGTATAGCCCATTATCACAAATTACAAATGTACCTCAGTCAGAGGGCTTAATACAATCTGTACTGTGAGACCAGGGGGGGAAACAGAGCAGACAGGGCACCGGAGGCAGATCCCAAAGCTCAGGTTGGGGGAAGTGATCCACGGGGTGTACTTCCCAGTGAAGGTGCTGCAGCCAATTCGCACATGGGAGTGGTCACACCTGCAGCCCATCAGCGGATGAGAGAGAGTATGGTCGTTTCTCAATATGCGTACTTGTGCGTCCTTTCCTCTACTTGTGTCCTTGTGGACTCGTGAAACGTCAGTCTCAGCCCGGGTACATGTTCCAATTCAAAGTTCGCTTCTCGCAAAGTACGCTCAAAATGCCCGGATGTAACTTGATCCTCCCACTTTCCGGAGGATGCATCAGAGGAGACTTGTTCGTACTCTGGCCAGCATATATTCCAGAATGCATTTCACCAGCAACCGGAAACGATAGCGGAGGAGAAAATAAACTACTGACAGTTGACTTTTATAAATACTACTGTTGTTGAGTCACGGAATGTCATTTTAGGTTTTTTTTATTCGACTGTAAAAAATAATTTACACTGAATAATTGGATTAAACTCAGGAGCAAGAACAGCTGATGTGGTGACGTCATCAAATAAACAGCCACTCCAATCGCAGAAAGACCGTCCTCCCGTTGTCCCGTCCTCCGGAGTCTGGACTCCCAAGACCAGACTCCAAAAGAACACAAGTCTGTAGTCGTGTACTTTGAATTGAGAAACGGCCTATATCTTCCCTGCACTGGAAGGCATCGGGAGAGAGCTGCCTGAACAGGACACGAGAAGGAGCGTTAGAACTTCAGGAGAAGAGCCGCATCAGACCGGAGGTAACTAAACCCTCTCACATCTCTGCTCTGCCCACGCAGGAGATAGAACCCGTCTCACAGCAGGTGTGAGACCGAAGACCAAAGACACCGACTTGAGCGGCGAAGGAGAAAACAGACAGAACGCTGCGTTGTGAGAGCCAATCAGCGCTGAGCTGCGCCGCTGTGGATGAATCTAATTGGCTGCTGCTGCTCTTGTGGCGCTGGATGCAGAAGTCATTCACGTCGTCGGAGTGACATTCACGGAGCTGTGCGCGCCTACGGGTGATGTCATGAACCCAGACAACAGGGCGCTAGATGTTACGATGGGTGTGGCATTTCCACAACAAGTATAATGTAGAAAAAGTGGTTAATTATTCTGTGGCGGATGGCAGAATATATTTTTTCATGGAGGAAGGCAACTGAGATGAGCCCGCCCCCTCAACGACGTGTATGACGCGTTTAACACACAAATAGTCGGCTGAGTAAACTCAGGCGAATAAACTGCTGTCAGTTCTGTTTGTGACGGGTTCATACACATGCTGACCAATGAACATGCTGACCAGTGGATCTCCAGGACATTTCCATGACTTTAAACTAATTTTCCATGATGAAATATTTTGTGAAAACTGTCTATACGTGACACAGTGAGAAGATGTAGTATTAAAACTAACAATGACAATTCTAAAGCGTACTGTATATGTTCTGTGTTAACATTTGAATATAACGCATTTGCATTACTTTTCCAAACATTTTGGGATGTTATTTTTTTCATTTACTTTTCTAGTCCTGCTAATAGCCATTTAAAAATTCCATTACTTTTCCAGGTTTTCCATGACCGTATGAATCCTGTTTTGATCAAAGGGTTGAAAATTACTTTTTTTATTTTTTATCCGATCAATTGAAAAAGTAATGATCTTCCTTGGACAGTTTTTGGTTATCTGTTGCCAAGGAGTTCCCCATTCTGGCCAACAAAGCTATTTTGACATTGCTCCCGTTTTTAACCACATATCTGTGTGAGCTGAGCTTCTCAAGCTTGACTGCGAGGAAAAACTCAAATCAGAGAGACTGAGAGTTGTTGAGGAAGAGGTTTGTGTGTCTTTCTACCATTACTGCCAGGATTTCCATTTTGTGTTCATCGAAACAGGCCCAGGTTATAAACTAAGTGAGTCTAAATACATTTAGAAACTATATTAACTATATGTATTGTTTGTCCTTTGAGTGTCATTTTGTGACATTTTGGTTGGTGGTGTGCCCCAGGATTTTGTCAATGTAAAAAATGTGCCGCGGCTCAAAAAAGGTTGAAAATCACTCCTCTAGGTGACATCTTCTGTTAAGTCGAGTACGAAACTGCGGTCCCGTGCTCGATATAAAAAGAGAATCCGAATCCGATGATTACGTTTTAACAATATTTAATGGCAGAAGCATAAGCAGTAAATTAGGGCTACGATCGTAGGGCCGAGCGGAGCGTTACGCCACAGACTAAAAGCAACGTTGCTGATAGGGGATGTCTTGTAAACTAGCGTCCGTCTCGAGACTGAATCTCATCTCGCACACACGTTATATCAGGATCCACTTTCACACCTTTCCTCTAAACGTTAGCTCCATTGGTCAGTTCAGCATGCTACGCTCTCGTTGGCTTACGGCCAGCTAACAGGTAATGAGCTGGGTCAAACGTCATGATCCCGCGACCCAAGCTACTTCCGGTCACCTGGGCGACGGAAGTCTCACGTGACACTCCTGCTCCAATCAACATCACGGATTTCCACCGGCTTCCAACTCACGTGGCAACATGTAAACAACAAACTAACTTTCATTCTCATGCAGCATACATATAAACATACAAGTATTACAAACATATTCATAAAAACATTACTTCTGCCATTGACATATGCATAGAGTAGACATTACCTCTATGCTTCATAACACAACAATAACAATATCAATATTCTCCCTAATATTTCTATAATCATATCTTGCTATATGTATTATTAAAACACAAACGTACTATGTACATGTGCAAAGTCAAAATGAATTATTACAACTTAACAATTCCCTCCTTTTATACTTACAACATAGTATAAACAATCATTGTAATAAACCCCTTTATTTTGACCCTCTATGTAAACCTCAGACATACAAATTTAATCACTCAAATAATTCATTATTGCTGTGGAAGGAAAAACATCACTCCCTCCTCTTATCCCTGCTTCTCAAGAAAAACAAATAACACTAAGTGTCATTGTGAATGTATTCATCACACGGCGAAAATCTTAAAATCCTGAAATGTACTTATGTAAGGTAACGTGTGCAATTATCTATGTGTCTGTCTATGTGTTCCCTGTAAATCCCTGTGTCCAGTTTCCAGTTTGTCCGCATACATGCTCAGCAACTCCAGCTCTCCTATCTCCAGCACCCCAACTCCTACATCCTCTGCATTCTCTGCATTCCTCCAACCTTGATCGAAAGAGCAGAACCCAGTTCAAACATCTCAGCTATATTGAACAACTCAGACTTTTATGCTTGCTCAATTTCCATCTATGTGTCAAAGTGCACGATACTCCTCTGCGATCAGCTCCTCTCCATCGGCGAAGTCATCACAGCAGGCGTCCCACACACGGCGAAGGTCAATCAGGAAAAACAGGAGCAGCTGCGGAGGAGAATTACAAACAGAGACCTGGACCTGCTCTCTAGACAAACTCTAACTAAAATGTACTATCTAACTTGGGCTTAAACATTATAGAAACTGCTTGTAGAGTTCCCTGCTTTGTCGGCCTCGAGTGTCTCACCATAACTCGGAGGAAGACCCATACTTCTCAATTCTGCCTGTGGATCAAGCTCACTCATACCACTCTCAAAGTATACGAGCGGCATCATCCTCACATGAGGGTCCTCTCTCTTCATCGCTACAGAGAACAAATGAGATGACAGCTTCCTAAAACATGGTATAAAACAACAGATGCATAACATCATCAGGCCAAACATAATGCCTACTGCGGCTACAACTGTAAGAAATGCAGCCTTATACTCACCCAACCACTTACTCAAAAAGTCCACTCCACCTATTTCCTTCACTCCAGAGTTTTCTGCCAACTCCTTGCTAAGAGAGGTGAGTCCTGCCAACGCTCTGGTCACTGAGCCGTCAGGGGCAGTGTTGTTCGGGATAAACGTGCAACACATTGTTCCAAACATTTTACATACACCACCATCCCTGGCGAGGATCATGTCCACAGCCATCCTCGTCTGCCAAGCCATCAGAGATGTCTTCTCCAGTTGTTCCTGCAGGCCTCCAATCGCATCTCTTGTGTAGTTCACAAGCCTCTGCTGGTTGTAATAGATGTAATTAATCCAATCAACATTCTTGTTTACCGTTGGCCAAATAAAAATGGACTCGAATCCAGCCATAATTGAACTACGAGCTTTAAACTCATCGGGTACTCCTCTCGGTACTCCGATAGAATCCAACTAAATGGTGCTATCAAGAGAGGTGGAAATGGCCGCTCTCTTTCTCCTGGACAAACTCTGGCTGCGGTTGACCTGAAGGTTCAAATACTCCAATGACTCCCTGCTTAGTGGAATCAAGGTTACAGGCATGATTAGTCTAACTAATGCACAGGTTCCCATCCAGCTTTCTGGAAGATAATCTCGAAGCGCATGATCACCACAATACCACCAAACATCCGCTCGGGCCGTACGCTGGTCACTTACCTTGACCTGAAGGATGCCTCTCTCTCCTGCGGTGACATTGATAGTGGTCTGGCAATGCTTCAAAGTCCCTATGCGACTGGAACCTTGCGAACTGAGTAGGCAAGTATAGTTACCTTCGTAATATGTAAATGTCGGCGGGCGTAGTGAGGGAATTATCGGGAAAAGTAGAGCAAAAGCATTACACTTCTGACTATTGGGAGCTTTAAACAGTTCTAACATGCAGTGGAAACCCTCTGGTTCATTATCTGGGCTCAGTGTAAAGGGGACTGTGGCTAACTGGGGCTCTGAAGTGCCACACACCAAACAATCAGGGCGCTTTAGATCTTTCGCAGTGTCAACAAGCCAGTTGACCCAGCTGTTACCTCTCTTGAGACCCGTCTCAGTCTCAATGGTCTGCCTGACACTTGATATGTTCACATACTCCACCAGGGCGTCCGGCAGCATCTCCACCTCCCTGCTTGACACCTGCACATGGACCAGATAGGTCGTCCCTCCTACGTCACCTACTCCCAGTTTGTAGAATCCGGTCATGTCCACGTGCGGATCAGTTACTGACAGAGTGACTTGGTTACATGGTTTATCCCAAACCCCCTCGTCACATTGTGAAATCGGACCTGTGAGTGAGACCATCTTATACAGTCTATGATCTCGATTTACGTATGCCCGTGGATCAGTGCTGGCAAAAACATCAGTCCAACCACACTTCTCTGAGCAGAGGTACTTGTGGTTATGAGAGAATCTCCACACAGCTCTATCCCATATTCCTACCATTCCTTTTGGGCAGCCACCTGTCCTTCAAATGTCAAAAGTGGCCACACACAGGATTCCCACAGAACAATACAGTTGGACGCTGGGTGTCATACTCACGTGCTCCTCTTCCTTCTCACTTGAACGTCTCGACCGGTTCCTGGGGGAAGACAAAACTGTTGCACCTGGTGGCGCGATTAATTGTGCCAAGTCAGATATGTGTATTAATGTGGTGTTGGTGTCGATGTTGATTATGTGTAATTCCTTATCTCGCTGCGCCTCCCACACGATAAATGGGAGTGCTAACATGACCGTCAGGCATGCAGCAGCAAGGCAGAGCTTGGCGGAGGTGATCTCCCCTCCTCTTCTGGCTCTGGTACTCTCCTCATGTTCCTTCATCATCATCCTGGTTGATGGGATCTGCTGGCCTTTCTGAAAATATACAATGGGTTAAGTGGTGCCACTTGGTCTTGGTATGGCCTCTTACCTGGAGCGCGTGCGACGTTTTCGCAACGACTTCGAATGGGCCCGTCCACCGAGGCTCTGTCCACTTTCTTTTGTGCACCTTCAACCGCACCCAATCACCAGGTTCTACCGGTATCACGGTTTCTCCTTCTGTCACTTTCTCAGCTCTTTGGACCTGGCGAGAGAGAACTTCAATCTGGTCAGACAATTTCCCAAAATATTCTTCCTCTTCTACCTGGTAGATGTCCAGCACAGGACTCTCTCCCAGCTCTCGTCCAGGGCTGGGCATCGGTCTTCCTGTCAGCAGCTCATGAGGGGAGAGGAACGTCTTCCCTCCCTTCGAGGACCGCATAGACATCAGTGCCAGAGGAAGAGCCTCCAGCCAGTCGAGCTTGGTGCCATGACATATTTTAGCTATTTTGGACTTGATTGTCCAATTGGCTCTCTCGACTATACCCTGGGACTGTGGGTGATAGACTGCTCCGTGTGCATGTGTGATACCTAAATATCGTTCTACCTCTTGTAGATGTTTGTTTGCAAAATGTGTTCCATTATCAGACCTGATCACCCTTGGTACGCCATATCTTGGGATCAGCTCGTTTTTCAGCCATTTCACAACTGACTTTGCATCCTCTTTCTTGCAGGGGATTGCTTCCACCCACCGTGTGTATCTGTCAATCATCACAAGCAGGTATCTGAAGCCTCTCTTCCTGTTTTCTGCGCCCATGTCGGTGTAGTCGATGCAAATTTCTTTAAACGGTGCGTCTGGCACTGGGAACTCTCCTCGGGGACATTTATATGGTTGTTTCATGCTGAAGTCATTGCAGGTAGGGCATTCATGGTGATAGAGTTTCACCATCTCGGTCATGTAGGGATGCCACCAGAGGATGGAAACTTCCTCTTCCGTTCTCCTGGGGTTCACATGAGAGGGACCATGTGCCTGCCTGATGAGTCCTTGACACAACCTTGCAGGTGCTACTATGCGTCCATCATGTGACCTCCAGAGACCCTCTAGCTGTCTGGCTCCCTAGTGTGCCCACTGATTCTGCTCATAAACTCCTGCTTCTTTCTGCATGAGCTTGATGTCCTCGATTCCAAGTTTGGGGAGTTCCGGTGCTGCAATGCTGTCATTTGTCTGAAATACCCGGCCGCTTTCTTTGCTGCTCGGTCGGCTGCTTCGTTTCCTTTTGCCACTGACGTCGTCAAGTTCTGATGTCCTTTGCACTTCATAACTGCTACTTTACCTGGTAGCAAGATGGCAGCTAGCAAATTCTCCAAGTGGCTTCTGTGCTTCACTGGAGCATTTGCAGTTGTTAAGAAACCTCTTCTCAACCATTGAGGACCATCGACATGGACCGCTCCATGTGCATAGGCTGAATCGGTGTAAATGTTGACTGTTTTCCCTGTTGAGTGTTCCAGTGCTTTTGTTAAAGCTATTATTTCTGCAAGCTGTGCAGATGCTGGTTGTGCAATGATTTCAGATGCAATTGTTGAATGTTTCTTTCCTTGTTGTTGTACGACAGCGTACGCAGCGATGTTGCTTCTTTCTCCTCTGTGACAGTGTCCATCTGTGAACAGTGTCAACTCCGGACTGTCCAAAGGTTCTGCTTCCAAATCCATCCTTACCTTGAGATCTTTTCTCGATTTCTGCACAGTTGTGAGGTTCCTTCAAATTCACATTCAATCCACCTGCCATGTTGTTAGGCTCGTAGGAGAAAGTGATGTGTGGCTGTTGTAAGACTTTTGAGATCTTATCTTGCCTTGTTGCTGTCATGGAGAATGCGCTTGAGGTCAAATATGCAAGGACACCATGTTCTGTGTTGACCTTGAGCTCGTGACACATAACAATGTGAGCAGTTTTCTCAATTGCTTTCTTCAAGGCCACCAGGTGCCTTGTGCAACCTGTTTGGCCTTTCTCGATGTGATCTAGCTTCGAGCTGTAGAACATCAGTGACCTTCTCTCTCCCTCCTTTTTCTGAAACAACACAGCAGATACCATCCCTTTTTGTTTCAGAAACATCAAGGTGGAAGGGCCTGTTGTAGTCAGGTGTCGAGAGCTTCGATGCTTGACCTACTTCCTGTTTGGTCTTGATGAATGACTCTTCTGCATCCGTGGTCCATGTCAGCATGGCTTTCAGATTACGGTTTCCTGCTTCAGTCAGCATGTCTCGGAGTGGTTGTGTGAGACGTGAAGTCAGGAATGTAATGGCGGCTGTAGCCTGTTAAGCCAAGGAACGACAACATTTCTTGCACTGTGTTTGGTCTTGCTGCACTCAAGATGGCGGACCTCTGTCCTGCCGATAGAGCACATGAATCTCCTGAGATCAGTCTTCCCAGGAATGTCACTGTCTTTCTTGCAATCTGTGTTTTAGAGCGCTTGACTTTGTAGCCTGCTTTTGACAGCAGCGTTAGCAGGTCTTTGGTCACTCTGAGGCAGACTGCAGTAGTTGGCGCAGCAAGCAGTATGTCATCCACATACTGTATGAGCACTGTGTCGTCTGGGATGGTGAGGTCTTTGAGGTCTTGTTTCAGGGCTGCATTAAACAATCCCGGGCTGTCTCTGTAGCCTTGTGGCATTCTTGAGTAAGTATACTGTCTGCCTTCAAATGTAAAGGCAAACATATCCCTACTGGATTTGTCAAGAGGTAAACAAAAGTAAGCATTCGCTAAATCTATTACCGTGAAGAACTGTTGTTTTGGTGACAGGCAGGATACTGCAATATAGGGGTTGGGCACTTGGATGTTCTGTGGAGCTGTTGCACCGTTGATGGCTCTGAGGTCATGTACCATTCTCCATCCTCTGTTGCCAGCCTTCGGAACCGGCAATATCGGAGTATTCCAGTTCGACTGTGTGTCGATTAGCACTCCTGCTTCAAACAAACCTTTTATCGTCTCCCGGATGCCGTCCTTTTGTTCTTGCTGCAGAGGATATTGATAGCGCCATATCTCGTCTTGATTTGGCTTCAGAGTCATTACCACATTGTGTTGTTCAGTGTGACCAACATCATAGTCTCCTGTCGACCATATTTGGGGCGGGACGTCTTCTAGCATTTCGTCACTGGCAGGATGGTTGGAATGTTCCCTCCCATGATTTCTGTCAAGGTCAAGTTGTTGGAGCTGTCCTTTGCAATACGAATGTTGTTGTATTTTCCAATAGGCACCATCGGGGCTCTGATACAGATCCGGGAATTTGGTAGGAATCCACTTTATTCTTGAGACCTCTTTCATCATGGGACCAAGATTTCTAGCTTCATGGCCTGCTCCTAATAGTAGTGTAATGTGAGGGGCTGAGTCTGGTTGCAGTGCGTACCAGTCACGTTGGTCGGGGGACAGCAAGCATTCAGCAGCAACTCCTTCTTTTCCTACTATAATTGCTCCTGATCGGATGACTTCCGTCTCACCCTCTTTCTCCTCATCCCAGGCTTGTTGATAAGCATAAATGCGTCAGCGGTGGTGTAGTTGTAGGTGCAGTGGTAGGGGTCTTCTGGCATGACATATGGATGCTGTGTCATAATCCATGTCTTTAAGTTCATGAATTCTTTGATAAGGCCAGGGGATCCTTGGACGTCGGGTAGTAATTTGGACCAGTATACTCTGGTTGAGCTTACTGCTTCTGGGGCGGTGTCGGGGCCCATGAACATGATTCTGTGTTCGGCCTCTTCTGGTTCCAGGACTAGTCCTCCTGGAGCAGATAGGTAGAGGCCGTTTGGGGTGCATGTGATAGCAATGCCAAGTTTACTCAGCAGGTCTCTTCCTGCAAGATCAATGGGTGTAGTTAGGGCATGGAGGTAGGAGTGGTAGAGAATTGTTCTCCCCACTTTAGTGTGCAGCTTTTGAGTGAAATATTGCTTCTGTGATTTTCCAGAATAACCCACCACTGACAGTGTGTGAGTGGAGAGTGGTGGTATTCCATGATGTAGTTTGGCAATGCATGAAACTGAAGCGCCGGTATCCACCATCAGTTGTTTCTCTTCATCATTTATGAGGCATGTGATCATAGGTTCTTTTCCGATTGGAACCATTACCCCCTGCTCGGGGTCTTTCGAATCCTGTCATGAGGTCTCCTGTACTTCTTGTTCATTTGATGTTATTGCGGGGAGTTGGTGGCCTGGACCGGGTCGTGCAAAGCTTCCTCTGCCTCTACCTCTTTGTTGGCCTCCTCTGCCTGCTTTCGCGAAGCAGTCCCGAGCCCAGTGTCCAGTCTTCCCACAGAAGAAGCATAGTTCTTCTCCTCTTTGTGGCCAGGTAGATTGCATTTGTCCTCCCTGTTGCCAGGGAGGTTGACCTTGCTGCATGGGGGTGAACTTGTGGCTGAACTTGTCCTTGTTGCATGAAATGGCTCAATGCTTTGCCCACTTCTTCTCGGATTTGAGTGGCCATGTCAGGTACTACGGCCATTTGCTTTGTTGTTTTTTGTGACTGCTTTGTATCCGTTTCTCTTTCTGCAAGCTGTAGTTTTAGTAGTTTGAGATTTAGTTTCTTCTCCATTGCCCTCTCATCTTCTTCATCTTCACAGTACTGGGTAATGAAGTTGGTGAGGTGTGCCTTCCACATGTCATAGGCGTGGACTGCTATGCCCACTGTCCGATTCATGTCTTTGATAATCTTGGGTGGAAGCCCTGCTAACACTGCTTGCTTCCACATACGCATGCTCTGGCTGTCACGGTCATGTCTGGCACCTGTTGCTGTTTCCCAGACATCTGCAGACCGCGTCAGGTAGGTCTCCGCATCTTCATCTGGATTCAGCTTGATCGCTGTAAGGTTGGCCATGTCAGGGGTAAAGGCCATCTTGCTTTTATTGCAGCGAACAGTTGTATGTTCACTGTGTCCAGCTCCTGGCTGTTATGGGCAGTTATGCTGCCTGCATTTTTCTCCAACTGCTCCAAGTCATTCACGGAGGAACATTTGACCAGGATTCCTCTAAAATCTCCAACAGCTAATGTGATACCTGTGGTGGCTGCGTTCAACGCCTTTATCCAGGGGACGCCTCCTTTGTTCAGGGGCGGAAGGTGATCAGTGATAAAGTGCAAGTCCCTTGGGCTGTATGGCTTGTACTGTGTGACGCCGGTGCTCATTGTTATGATTGGGGCTTGGATTTGGCAACGTTCCGTGTCAGCTGTTTCCATTAGTGCCAGCATCTGTCTTTCTGACTGTGTAGCTCCATGCATTGTGACGGGCTCCTGTCTTCTCGGGAGTCTGCTCTGCTCGCCTCCTGGACCTTCTTCTCTGCTCCAACTTTGAGGCAATTGGATTGTCCCATTGAAGTCGAGAAGTTGAGTCCTTTCTCCTCTCTCGTTGTGAGGTGAACTTGAGGGCGGGGCATTTCCGTGTGTCAGAGCGCCGTGATATGCAGATGCATCTTGATTCTCCATGGGATGCTGATGTGGGAACTGAGTTGGACGCTGGGGCAGAATTGGGAGTCCGTAGGCTGCAGCATTTTGATTGGCTGAAAGATGCTGATGAGACTGTGATGTGCGTGGGGACAAGATTGGGAGTCTGTAGTTTGTGGCAAGTTGATGGATTGGGGGATGCTGATAGGGGAACTGAGTTGGGGATGGGTGGCTTCTGGGCTTCGGAGTGGTCTGGTAGGCTGGGTCATGATACTGAGAGCTCTGAGAGGGGAGGCTTCTGCTGTCCGAAGTTCCTTGATGGGCTGGAGGATACTGAGCTGGCAGTGGGGGGGTTCTGTGCGCTGATTGTGGAGGGGGGGTTTCCTGAAAGGCATCTATCTTCCAGTTGGATCTGTAACTTTTGGAGTTGGGAACTGTGTCTTTGTCTGAAAGCCAGTTTTTTACTTCCTTATTTCTACTCTGTGAAGTTAGTGAGATGCTGCGTTCTGTACTACTACATTCTGTACTGCTGCTGTCTACACTCCTCCTTTCTCTGTCTGAGTGATTTCTCAACAGTGACCCCCTTCTCACCTCCTCTATCTGTGCTACCCTGTCTGCTTCTCTTCTCTGAAATTCTCTGTCTAGCCTCTTTGCCTCGTCTATCTCAGCTGCCCTGTTAGCTTCTCTCTCCTGAAATTCTCTGTCCTGTCTCTTTTCTTTCTCTACCTGCTCTTTTCTTTTCTCCTCATCTCTCTCGTACCTTCTCTGTTCTTCTCTCTCAGCTGCCCTGTCGGCTGCTCTTCTGTGAGATTCTCTGTCCTGCCTCTCTTTCTCTTCTACCTGCTTTAACCTTCTTTCCTCATCTCTCCTCTCTGTCTCGCACTTTCTTTTCTCTTCTACCCGCTTTTCCTCTCTGTCTGCTGCTAACTTCTCATTTGCCCTCACTAACTCCAAAGCAGCTAAAC
Organism: Liparis tanakae; assembly: GCA_036178185.1. Taxonomy (NCBI): domain Eukaryota; kingdom Metazoa; phylum Chordata; class Actinopteri; order Perciformes; family Liparidae; genus Liparis; species Liparis tanakae. Next base: position 12,133,898 of record CM070110.1, read on the forward strand.
TTTCCTGAAAGTGTATTAGGTTACTACGCATGTGTGTGTCCTTAACTTCAGAGTCTGTTCTATACTCAAACTCAACCCTGCCTCCTGTCAGTTCTACTACTGGGGCCATTGTATGTAGGGCTTCGGTCTTAAATGGGTTGTGGGCGTACGGGGGAGGGTTCTGGCATATGACGGGATAGATGGAAGGGGTTTGCACTGGGACCTGTGGCACAGGATCGGGGGCTGGCTGCCTCTGCAGCGTGTCAGTCAGGGGAGCTTCTTTGCAGGGCACGTTTGGGGGCGTCGCCTCTTCCTCCTTCACCTGTTGTAGTCTGGCCTTCCTGTCCTCATGCACCGTCAGGCCATGTAGCAGACGTCTGGCCTGGACCACAGCATCACTAGCCTTGTCGAGCTCTGTTGATCGGGACCTGTACCATAATTTCTCCTGCTGTTGTTCTTGCGCTGCTTTGTGTCGCAGTTTAAGCACCTTCATAAGCATCAGCTTTTGGTCTTCCGTTGGGCTGTCCTGGTTTGTTATGTCGATCAAACCTTCTGCATGCCATTGCTGAATATGTTTCCTCAGGGTCTTGTATTCACTTAGTCTGTCCGATTGTTTTACCATATACATAGCAGCATGGAGTGCATTTTCGATCCAAGTGCCTGGAACGTCAGTTGAAGCAGTTTCCGGCATTGTTGAGGGGATCAGGTACTGATAGGCTTAATATATGTAAGGATATGTATATGTAGAAGTAAAAAAATAAAAAATTCAAGTTCAGAATTTTTAAAAAAATCATTAAAAAAATTATTTTTTGTAAAAATTCTAAAATCCAATTATTCTACACTATGTGTCTAAACGTGGGTGCGGTGCGGTTGGGAAAATTTCAAATTAGTTAGGGAAAAAATATCATACAGGTAATGAGCCGGGTCAAACGTCATGATCCCGCGACCCAAGCTACTTCCGGTCACCTGGGCGACGGAAGTCTCACGTGACACTCCTGCTCCAATCAACATCACGGATTTCCACCGGCTTCCAACTCACGTGGCAACATGTAAACAACAAACTAACTTTCATTCTCATGCAGCATACATATAAACAAACATAAACATACAAGTATTACAAACATATTCATAAAAACATTACTTCTGCCATTGACATATGCATGGAGTAGACATTACCTCTATGCTTCATAACACAACAATAACAATATCAATATTCTCCCTAATATTTCTATAATCATATCTTGCTATATGTATTATTAAAACACAAACGTACTATGTACATGTGCAAAGTCAAAATGAATTATTACAACTTAACACTTCCCATGGAAGGAATTGTACACATTTGGTCTGCAGAAAGCCACCTGTGGAGGATCCTCATTAGCAGCTTCTATAGGCTGCTGCTGCCACAACGCATTGTCTGCAATGTAAATGTATAGATGCTTAATTTCTTACTTTCTACCATTAGTTTTACATTTTGTATGGTTATATAATCTGATTTACAAAATACAAATCCCCCTCAGAGGGCTTTACAATCTGTACACATAGACATCCCTGTCCAAGGACCTCACATCGGATCAGTAAAAAAACTCCCAAGAAATAGAAAAAAACTTTTCACAGGGAAAAAAGGGAAGACACCTTCAGGAGAGCAACAGAGGAGGATCTTTCTTCCGGATGGACAGAATGAATCTTTAAAGAGTTACAACACATTCAATGAGTATGACAGTGTATGAATAGTTGGTAGCAGGCATGGACCACGATCCAGACCTCCATGATCCATCAGGCAGATGGATGTAGAGAGGAGGAGTGGGCGGGGCATCAGCAGGGCCATGGCATCAGACCCAGCCAGGTCCAATGGACCCTATAAGACGTGCAGCCAAAAGGACTCGGGGAGGAAGCAAAGTTAATAATATGCTATTATGAAAATGCATCCACAAGTAGAGAGAGAGAGGAGGAGAGAGGTGCTCATTCCTAACACGTCCCTCAGCAGCCTATAAGCCATAGCAGCATATCTAGGGGCTGGACCAGGTATGTTGTTGTTATTGTGATAATGATTTTTGTTATTGTTGTTATTATTATTAATAATATCTTAATAATATTATTATTATTATTAAAAACATGTCAACTATTGTAATTAGTTATTCATGCAATTTAATTATCTTATCTTGTTTTCTTTTGTCACGAATATAGATTACGTTTTTGAAATCGTACTTATTTCAAAATGTGGGTGGTACTCACACCTTACCATACTCATTATATTCCTTGTTGTTTATTTTATTTATTTATGTATGTATATATATATATATGTATGTGTATGTGTGTATATATATATATATATATATATATATATATATATATATATATATATATATATATTTAAGTATTTTTCTCTTTTGGTCAAAACTCCTCACCAACCCACAACCTTCTCAAGTGAGGGCACTCTGACGGTTGCCCCTGGAGCGGCCGCATAAGGCTGGAGGCGGAGTCTCTGGTGACTAATGAGGCTGTTAATCCCCCTCTAAAAACAGGCCCCCTCCTATAAGGGTCTGGGAGCTGTTATGTTTTGAAGGGATCAAGCCCACAATGGGCCAGCCCCTCCTCAAAGGGTCTGCATGCCACCCAAAGCTGGATCAATCAGTCAAAGAAAGAAAAGAAAAAAACACCCCAATTACCTTTTAAAAACAATAAATAACTCAAATAAATAAGATTTCCTATCAACAACCATAAAACAGAACAAAAAAAGTCCTCGTAGTGGAGGGATAGGTTTTATTGTTGTAATTTAAAGTGTTTATTATCATTGCTTATGCCAGGACAGTTCAGATATGTCTTTGACCACAATGATGATTTAGTACTTTTTTCTAATTATTTTTATAAGATTTGTTTACAGGCTTATATGTGACAGCCACAGATATTGGGTGGTTTATTTTTTATTTTGTCAGAGCATTTTATTTATTTATTGCCGTTTGGATCTAAAGATAATTGAAACAAATATAACAAAAAGAGCTTCTTTTCCATTGATGAAGTACATAGTGCATTTAGCCTGATAAGAGCTGTTTATGGTTTATATCTTACTTAGAGTGAATAGAGACTGGCATCAACTGCTTTATACTTGGTTTATTATTACATGAAAGGGTTAACTCTCTCCTGGCTCATACCCGGTATTTAACATTTTGACTGAGTGTAAATGAAATATAAATTGATATTGGATTTTATTATTTAATAATGTTTAATGTTTTTTCCAGTTTCGAATGCAAACATTATTGAAATCAATATCTGTATAGAAAGCTAAATATATAGATAATTACTGAAACAGGAGGATAGAAGAGCCCAAACAGGCAGTGCGAAGAGAGAGAGAGCAGAGAATTGAAACAGGGACTTCCCTGAGCCTCCATCATCTACAGGGAGATATAAGGAAAAAAAACACTCTCTCACACACACAGCCTCCCACACACACACACACACACACTGTGCTGAGAGCTAGCAAGGGGCTTTAAACAGCTTCACACTATAGAGACAAAGGGACTGTAACTTGCCACAATGGAGGAAAACATGGATGAATCGCAAAGCCAGAAAGGTAAGACAGAGGAGTAATTTGCTCGTCTCATTTGTCTTTAATCAGCTGTGCCTTTTGTTCTGTTCATCCGTTCCTCTCGGAATCGTCATGGGATTCCTTTGTGTGTGCAGTGGGCAGAGAGACTGAGGAGAGCATACATGTCCTGAAGAAGAAAAAAAAAACACCAGCACAGATCTTTGTCTGTGCATTTAATTGCCACAAATAACCCATTTTCATCGTTGTTTCATTTCCCAGAGGAAAGTGAAACCATCTTCATTGCATTTGTAATCACGGCATCTCTATGTCTGCTCGGGATAATAACACAGATTATATAACCATATTCTGTTGTGTGTGTTTTTGTCTTCTTTTCCTTCCCTCTCGAAGGGATGCATACATAAGCGGGTTGTTTGTGTTAAGGGGGAGAGGAGATGGCAGACTCTGGAGGGTTGATGTTGTTTTGGAGACTGTACTGACAGATGGATGGACAGATGGATGGATGGACGGATGCATGGATGGCTGGCTGGGTGAATGGATGTAGGAGTAGGTGGGAGTGGCAAGGGGGAGGAGGGGGGGATAGGGGTAGAAGAGTGTGGGGCAAAACCTTCCAAAAGAAAGCCAAGTGGCTCAGTGATTGATGTCTGCATTGGGGCTTTCTTTGTTAGCCTTCATTGTTGAGGCGACACGCTTGTCTGAACGCCTCTTCCTCCTCTCGCTCTCCCTTTTTTTCTTCTGCCGCCCAAGGGACTACCTTGTCCCTCCATTTTCTTCACATCTCTCCATCACTAGCCCTCTCCCTTAATGTATTTCTTGTTCTTAAGTCGTTCTCATTCACTATACTTTCAACTCCATTCAGTGGGTCTCTGTGCCTTCTCAGATCTCCGTCTCTTGTTCTCTCTCTCCATCTTTTTTACTAATCTCATGCTCCCCATCTCTGTCCGTCCCCTCCCTCTCTTACCCTACCCACTTTAAAAAAATCAATATTTCTAAATTCCCACATTTAAACACAGATAATCTCTCTGTATGTTCTTTTTTTCCTTTATCTTCCAGATAGCATATTTACGCTTCTCATCGTATTTTACTGTTGTTGCTGTCAGCGTTAAAAATGGGCGTGTCCATTTTCCTCCTTTACCTTCAGTCTGAATTCGGTCGCAGTGTTGCTGCGTAAACTGATTCGGAAATGTAATTGGGGATGGATCTATTTAATGAAAAAAGAAACAATTGTTTACATCTATCACACTATTTACGCTTCATTGACACTGTATCCATGGTAACACGGCTATTGGAATTGTATCCTGCTGTGCGATAGGCGTATTTGTGTTTATTTTCTGGAAGGAACCTGTTTTAGCCAATCGGAAAGCCGAATAGTGAGGCAAGATCAAGATGTTTCAAGCAAAATGAACACTTTTTATTTTCATTTTTTTCTCCATATTGCCACTAAAACTCATTTTGTCCTTCCTTTGCACTGATTCCCATCCTATCCCACACCTGCGTCATTCTGTCCATCGACATTTTCTTGTCAGCATCCCTCCCCCATATCTTTCTGTTTTAATGAATGGGATGCGTACATCTAAACGAAATACAGTTGTGTGTTTCTGTGTGTGATGAAATAGGGTAGGTGAGACGACAATGAGAGACGGGGGAGTACGTGCCTAGAAGACTGTAGGCAGAGGCAGCGAGTGATGCAGAGACAAGAGGAGAGACTACTGTGCCGGATGACGTAGATGGGCTTCATTTTGAATTGATGAATCACCTTTAATTCAGTGTTTCGTATCGAAGTGTTGAGACTTTCACATTTCCAATGATGAATACTTTCTTATCCAGAGAATGTGTGAAATTGTTTCTCTGTCAGGGATCTAGTGTGGGTCTTAAATCAGCTCAGCACACTTCAGGTGTAACCCTGAATCTCAAGTCACAAATGTTTATCAATCACCTGCCCTCGGGATCTTTTGACGTTTTTACAATGCAGTTTATTTTCTTATGTTGCTGGACTTGGCTGAACACATGACACAGATCATCAATGATAACACATCATTTGGGCAAATTGTAGAATTCTGATTAGTCTTCTGATTATTATACAGCATAGCCATACGCCTTGCCAACATCATAATAGGAAATGGATTCAACAAAATATCTTGAATGAGTTCTTAGTGAGTTAAGCTTTGTCCTACCAGAGTGATGCAAGTGTTGTTGTGGATTGTGAAAAAATAAACAACAAGAAAGGTACGCTGTACAGGATGTACATGATGTCCTCATTAAACTGTATATTTGCTATACATTGTTTGCTGTTCCATGCATTTATTATGGCGCCACCTTACCCCAGTTAAAGACAGCTGTTTGTCCACTTGCTGACAGTATTTCTATTGTCCATACATGGTGCACCTTACAACTCGTGCAAATTATCCCGTTGTTGTTCAGTCAAACTGGAGACACAAAATGCATTCTACATGCCATGTGTTTCACAGAGCAAACGCGGAGACTTTAACTGGATTGTTTGGAGTGGGCTGGTGTGCTTATCTACTGTAATCGTATTACCATCAGTAGACGTGGTCGGCGTTCCCCCCACCTCGAGAAGCAGACAGGACGACCTGCACTGAAGCTGAGCTGTGGATGGCGATAACAGCAGAACGAAAAATATCAATATCAATTAGAATATTTTCCGACAGAGAACTGAATTGATAGTGAACTATATCTGTATGTTCCAGCCTTGGGCACACCGTATTCCAATCGACTGATCGGCACTTTGACCCCTTTGTTCCTTAGGTCCACGTGTTGAAGCGACAACTTGCGTGGTAGCCTCTGCCATCTGTGTGTGAGTGGGCGAATGCCGACAAAACATACAAATGCAAGTTGACAATTGACCATTTAAACCTGTTGGGGGGGGCTTTGAATAAAGCATAGACATCTTTCAGTTTGGTTCCTTATCCGAAAAGGCTGTCTGACGGAAAGTTAAAGCGCTGAAAATATTATCAAAATAGAAAAAAATATTTTGTATTTATTATTTTTTGTTTTCGTGGGCCCCGTCAGTTGTACTTTGCGTCGCTCCCAGGCTTTATAATAGCTGGACTATCGATAGATGCCTCATACAACCCTATTTCAAATCATTCATTAAATCCCTTTAATGAATGGAGATCGACTCGTTCCAACATTGAGAAACATTGATGGTACGTACTACCATGGCTGGTTTAACAGAGATACCTAAAGTGACCACTTGCCCAGGACCATTTGAAAAAAGGCCTTTCTCCTTTATTGTAGAAGTCAAATTGAAAACTGACAGGAGTCATGCAACGGAGAGTGGACTCTGTGCATCCGCCTCGTATCCATTTCATTATGATGACCACTAATAGAAAGGAACTTAATGGAAAGAGGAATAAGTCAATACAAATTGACTTGCAGGCCCACAGAGAGAGAGAGAGAGAGAGAGAGAGAGAGAGAGAGAGAGAGAGAGAGAGAGAGAGAGAGAGAGAGAGAGAGAGAGAGAGAGAGAGAGAGAGAGAGAGAGAGAGAGAGAGAGAGAGAGAGAGAGAGAGAGAGAGAGAGAGAGAGAGAGAGAGAGAGAGAGAGAGAGAGAGAGAGAGAGAGAGAGAGAGAGAGAGAGAGAGAGAGAGAGAGAGAGAGAGAGAGAGAGAGAGAGAGAGAGAGAGAGAGAGAGAGAGAGAGAGAGAGAGAGAGAGAGAGAGAGAGAGAGAGAGAGAGGAGAGAGAGAGAGAGAGAGAGAGAGAGAGAGAGAGAGAGAGAGAGAGAGAGAGAGAGAGAGAGAGAGAGAGAGAGAGAGAGAGAGAGAGTGTGTGTGTGTGTGTGTGTGAACAAAGAAGGAAGCCACGGCAACAGTGACCTCTGCTGTATCTTCTCTCTCTGAGGCTATTTTCATTATGTTCCATTGACAGAGAAAAAAGAATCATCTTATCAAAAGGTCCAATCTGCTGCCCGTGAGTGTATATGCGGCGTGTCCACATGATGAGCAGCTGGCTAACTGGGCTGCATTATGATTAATGGCGAGTGCAAGAGGTTAACACAAACCTTGATTGCAGTGAAATGATTACTCTGCTCGTGGCCGGTTGGTCCAACCAGCTCTGTGGATCCAGATATCGCCAGTTTCTGGGCAGACCGCCATGAAAATTCATGCACCAACACCAGCCTAGTATTGTTTCTCCATACATAACACAGATAATATAATGGGCAGATTGCTGTGAAATGTACTGCCCTCTTACCTCCCGTCTTCTTTCTAAATGAGATATCTTAAAATATGAAGTTTGTTGATTGTAATTCTTGTAAGACATTAGGGCTCAAGGACCAAATATATGTGGGTGAGGAGTTGCTGGATCTGGTGTGCATTGTTATGTTTTATCAGTGCACAGAAAGCGAGAGGCGAGAGAGAGAATCCTGCACTACAAACTCAACCAACCACAAAGGTGTGGTTGTGTGACACCTTCACTATCTGGGACACACTGTGTGTACTTGTATTTACACACATTTATACTTGTATATCGGGCCACAGAGGCAGCGGTCACTGTTGCCATTTGGCTGAACGAAGGATTGGTTCTAATTCTCCAATAACTTTTCGGGGCATATTTTCCTTTTCACAAAAACAACATCTGGCAAATTAATTATAATTTCTGTATTTTATTTACATCGTGACCCTTGATAGTCTGAAGTGGTGTTTCAGAGTCTTGATACGAGTGCTGTTCTCAATACTTGTGTTGAAAGAGAATGAAACTGGAAGAAGTCAACGCAGAATAGTCGCTTGAAGGCAAACAGTTGAGACAAGAGCAAAGAGTGTTGCTGGGGCCCATTCTGGTGTATTTATAGATTTATACGTGCACAGTCCACTCAGGTGAGATTGCAAAAGGAAAACACAACAGATATTGTATACTTCACTTTTCTGACTTCCTCCAATCTTTTCCACTCACTTATTTTCTGTTCTCAGTCACTTTTTTAAATGTCTTTATGAATCAGAGCGTGCGCGATCAGTCACAAATGTGAAATGTAAGTTTTAGCTGTGGGAGGCACACTGTGGCTCACCTTTAATACTCCACCTATGAGATACATGCACAGTCCATCTAGATCAGGGGTGGGCAATTATTTTTTCTATGGGGCCACATGAGAAACTGAAAATATTGTGGAGGGCCGGCCAAAAGACTGAACTCAATTCTTCATATTATTAATTGTATTTCTTTATAAAAAGCAGTAAATAGCATTGTTTTGACAAGCTGGTAAGAGTATATATCATAATTAAGCAATGAAAAAGTGAGTTTGCCTTGCAAAAAATGTCATTTATTCAATCAAATAAAATAAGACAATATGTTTATTTATGTTTATAATAATAATAACAATATGTTTATTTTGTAATTTCCAATTAACCTTACACGGGCCGTTCAAAGTCAACCAAAGGGCCGGATGTGGCCCGCGGGCCGTACAACGCCCAGGTCTGATCTAGATTATAGAATGTTCAAGTCTGTTTGTTATAATTACCCAATCATGATTGCATTTCATTTTGGCAGGTAAACATGAGCAGTCCTTTCACCGTGTCAGCTAAGTAATGCCGTCATGTCTCCCGTTGACCGCCTGCTTAGGAATCTGAAACCCACCCATCACTGGAATATGATCGTCTCACTGGGGCTCCCCTCCCACTGTCTTTTTCACAGCTGCTACGTCAGCTCATTAAGTCAGAGTCGTCATGAAAACAAGGTGGACACTATGTGGACACTATGTGGGCACTATGTGGGCACGGTGGGCACGGTCTCCTGCTGCCAAATGCAGGTGGAAGATCATTCAGCACAACACATTTTTGATTGGGTTCCTCCGTTGCTTTAACAACTATTGCAGCTGTTAATTATTGTTATTTATGAACAACAAGATCAATGACTTATACACCACATAAACACAACTCAGGCTCTGTGAGTGAGTGATAGAGGAAGATGAGAGGAGGGATTTGTTAGGCAGCAAGGAGAAGCATTTCAGGAGTCCATGATAGCAGAGTTAACTATTAACTGTGTGTGTGTGGGGGGGGCATGCGGGCGTGCTGTAAGTGTGAGAGAGAGATAGCGAAAGATACCTCAGTAATCCTCTCTCAGAGCTGAGAGCTGAGACACAGTGATCCAGACACACACACACACACACACACACACACACACACACACACACACGCACACACAATGTTGAGTCTAATGATTTGGTCAAAGTTGGTCCTACATGGTGCTGTGGAGGAAAGACCATTGGATGCTCAGAATCATTTGTGAATATGAATTAAGTCCTGGAGGTGTTGTTACGAGATTACAGGAGGAGACGATGAGGAGACGATGAGGAGATGATGAGGAGACAATGAAGATTCATTCGCCTGTCCAATGTGTTGGAAGGACAGACAAATAGACCGACGGACATCTCCATCATTACGCCACGTTGGTTTTCCATGAATCAGATTTCCAGCTCAAGTTAATTGTCGCCCTTAAAGAAACAACCAGGACTATATACAATACATCAGAATGTGGCACACTCTTGTGAATTCTGAATCTTTTATCAAATTGAGTCAGTCTGGGCAAAATGGAGCCTCCTGGAGAGCATTGTTGCTCCTCCGTAACGGCTCATATTTAGCAGAGATGTCCGTTCAAATTGTACATTGATTATTTCCATAAACCAAGACAATCATGAAGCTGAAGCCTGACTTTGTGTTTTTGGAAATGCTTTCTGTTGCTTCATTGCTGTGTGTGTGTGTGTGTGTGTGTGTGTGTGTGTGTGTGTGTGTGTGTGTGTGTGTGTGTGTGTGTGTGTGTGTGTGTGTGTGTGTGTGTGTGTGTGTGTGTGTGTGTGTGTGTGTGTGTGTGTGTGTGAAAATGTGCATTGGTGTGACGCTAGCGCTCGCAGAGCTGCACTGTTGCCATGACAATGCTACAGGCAAAGTGGGTCAGCAGGCTCCTTGCCACACCCCTGTTGGCATGGCAACAAGGCGGTCCATTAAACCTGAGCACCACGATGACTCACACAGGGGCGCAGACACACACACACACACACATACACACACACGCAGGGGGGTAGGAAAGTGTTGTTTCTGTGATCTGTAGGACTGCTGTTCGGTCTACATGCAGGCTGGGCTTATTACAAAGAGTGTGTGTGTGTGTGTGTATATTCAAGCTGATATGGACTTTTAAAGAAAGCAGTAGGCATTACAGCTAGTTGTCAAAGAAGCAAATAAAATCCCTGAAACATCGGTCCAGTCATCACAGGACTTTCCACCAGAAGATGTTTGAGACGGTGTTGTTAAGTTATTTCGAACTTACATTCGTGACGGGTTTTAATTAACTCAGGGGTTTTGTTGACTTAACTTAACCGTATAGTTTTATTGACACAACTTGAGTCATTCTACATATTTCTGTGATCTCTCCTTGACGTTATAAAAAACTACACCAAATCCAGAGATCAAAGCTTCTCATTTTTTCACTCAGCATCTCGCAGCACTTCGTGGATCTGCAGCTGAAAAGACGTCCGTAGCGATGTTACCAGTCAGATGTTTGTCACTTAAACCCAACCTCGGCCTCACCATGGAGTCTAATGCTCTCCTCTACATGCACATAGGCCTACATGCCACGCAGAGCTGTTGGTGAAATACTAATAATCCACATTAAATCAATTTTTTTGTTGCATAATGACACATAATGTTAACGTGTGATTAAATGACATAAATGCAAAAGTGTTGGAGGAAAACCCCTGAGTCTTTCTGCCCGCGTAACATTACAGTACACGCGTTATCAAGGAGGACACATCGTCATGAAGATGAATATGAGGGTTGTTGAAGTACTTATGGAGCCCCTCACTATTCTAAAATAAGACATATTACCTTTTATCTGATTGCAACTGCAGAAAATCCCAGTTGGAAAAGCAGCGACACGAGTGAACACGTCGTCTTACATCCTTTAGTTGGGGCATCACTCAAGGCCACTGCACAATTATACAATGTTGTAGGCGGAGAACTTGCAACAAACACCCGAGGATAGCAGAGAAAAGACAAAGATGGATCACAGGTACACCTTTACCAAGCCTGACTCCGGCTCCACCCACATGCATATGTTACTATGAAACCGGGGATTAAAGACCAAACCCTTCTCGGTCACCCCTAAATTAAAATCTTCCTTTATATATTCAAACAAACACATTTGGTGGGAAAGTTTTTGAATTAAATTTTTTTAGACTTAGTTACAAGGCTGCATGTCTTGATCCCTCTCACACATACACACACACACACACACATACACACACACATACATACACACACACAAACGCACGCGCCTGTCTCACTCGTTTCCTCGTTTCCTTGTTCTCTCACTCGTAGCTCTGCTGCTCGAGCATTTATGCCGTTGTTCCTTCACAGTTTTTTGTGGGCTTCACAATAGTTGAGTAGAACGAAAAAAGAATTTTGACTATGGGTCAGTGGGTAGCAGGTCTGTCTTTCAATCACGTGGTTGGAGGTTCAAGCCCCAACCTAGTCGATGTGTCCTTGAGCAAGACACTTAACCCTGTATTGCTCCCTGTAGCTGCGTCTACGGTGTACGAATGTAACATGATTATAAGTCGATTTGGATAAAAGCGTCAGATAAATGACATGTAATAATGTAAAAAAGAATTAATAAGAAAAGTAACTTCTTTTGTTTTGTGTCCATCGTCCTCCTCAAGTCCTCAGACTGTGACTTCAGACGTCCGCTCCGTGGGAGTGATTCCGCCTCTGGACACGCTGCTCACTAATGGCTTCACTAACAGCTGCGTCCTCCACATGAAGCAGAGTAGCATTATAAAGTACAGAAAGTAACTGCACAACAGACCCAATGAAGTCTACGTCACCCAGTCTACGTCCTGGTTTAAAAACTTCTGTCCACACTAAGAGGAAACCACAGAGGCTTTTAAACTCCTTTGTTTTGGATGCTCTAGTAGAGTTTAGTGTAAAAGTAGCAGGACACATGCGTTTTTAAAATGTAAATGTAGTCATTTGGATGTAGTCAAAGCTCTCGTTAGCAATAAAGGCTCAAATCTGTCTCGGCTGATTACAACTAGCCGGAAGGTTGATTTGATTGAATTCAGTCACATTCTGATCCAAAAATGCTCGCCGTGAAGCAGTAGAGGAAGAACTTATATTGTAAATCCAGTTTGATTGTCACCCTTATAATAATGCGAGAGGAAGAGATTTAGGGTGCTGTTTGGATCCTCATTGTTTGTCTGAAGTCTCTTGTCTTTGAGGTTTTGTATGAAAATAAGCAGGAAGCCAACATCTGTTGCAAACTCAGGATATGCCTCATCAAAACTTTAACAAAACCTTTTTTTCTCTTTTAAGTTGCATCATGTAGCTCAGCTTCAGTTTTTAACTCTGTGTGCGTGACCTGATCAGATTTGTTTATTCTGCCTCCACCCTAATACTGTGGAACTGGATGGATGCCGGGGCATCACATGACAGAAGAGATGCTGTTGTTCTGGTTTAATCAGATCTTTTCTAAAGGATCCATAATAGATGGACCACGGTGCTCTAACAGCTTGTTGGCCTCACCTCTCTAATAAGTGGCCTACAAGTGTGATTTACAGCTGGGGGCGGGTGTTTCCCCACCCATGGATGTATTATGTACTGGCCACAGAGATGGAATTGATATTGATGGTCTCAGCTGACTCGGGATGAGATGTGCAGCAGAGGTGTAGGTATATGTTTATGAACGCTTTGTGTCTTTGACTGTGTTTTTCATAGAGCAGATAAAGAGATAATTATAAACATAAACTGTGCTAATTATTTAACATAAACTGAATAAATTAGCACACTTCGAAATGTGGTTAGGAAATGTCTCACAATACTTTTTTTTTCTCCACTGTCAAAGGAGCTAAATCTTTTGGAGTGTAACTCATTGAGAGGGGGAGGGGCTTGTGTCTTTGATTTGCATTACTTCCTCTACTTCAGGCCTATTCAACTAGCGGCCCGCGGGCCGGATACGGCTCGTTTGAATTTAACTCCGGCCCGCCAGACCGTCTGCAAATCAGTAGAGCTTGGCAAGAAAAAGTAAAACTGACGGACACGCCTCTTTTATACATCGAGACACCTAACCCAGAGCCGTTGAGTTTCACTGTTGCGTCAACCAGACCTGTATGGTGACATCGGTATGTTACGCCCCGTGTCGTTGCCGTAACCCACTCCTCACCAGCGCTCTGGTCTGGCTGAGCACTGAAGCACGGCGCTAGCTGACGCTACCGTTAAGCTGCAACACGTCTCTCAAAGCCGAAGCGTCGGGAAGTTGTCTGCAGGGCTCTCAAGCCTCACGCATTGAGCGTGAGAATCCCGCATTTCGGTCTTAACTCACGCAATCTCGCCACACATGGTATTTCTCACGCTGAAAAAAACTCTTGGCTATTTAATGTTTTAATGTGCCGCCGCCGCAGCGCGCAAACATTGGTGGAGAAATCAAGCGCTCCTCTGGAAGTCAGCTGTTAGTTGCCACTTATCAGCCAATCAAAAGAAAGAAGTGGGCTACACAACAGCCAATCAGAAAACAAACGTTGTAGCTGGATAAGATGTAATCCAGCAACCAATGAAAGTAAAGCATCGAGGAATTGCGCGCGACTGAACTCCTAAAAGTGCGGGGGGGGGGGGATATTTGATCAATATTCTGTGCGGCCCTCACACCCCCCAGGATTTTCTTATTCGGCCCACTTGCTACTGAAATTGAATAGCCCTGCTCTACTTTGTTGGACAGATGTGTTTTGTTGTTGGTTGAATGTTCCATTTGTAAACGTGTTGTTATAAGCTATGCAACTCTCCCAGAATTGTGAATCCAAAAGAAGTTGTATCGTCATCATCGTCAACATCATCATCATCATCATCGTTCTGTGTGTATACTCACCACCGGTTTTCCGACTCATCTTATTTGTAAAAATAAACATTAACGTGTTATTTATTGATTGCGACATACTCTTCTCTCCAATGTTCAGGCTGCAAGGAGTGCTGTGAGCGATGCGTGGGCAGCCTGCCCTGGGCCTCGCTCATTGCCACCATTCTCCTCTACATGGGCGTGGCCTTGTTCTGTGGGTGTGGCCACGAGGCTTTGAGTGGCACCGTCACCATCCTACAGAACTACTTTGAAGTCATCCGAGCCCCGGGAGAAACACTGGATGTATTCACCATGTAAGTGACTCATCTTTCAATTCATTTTCCGGAAGGTTAAAGGACCTTACCTGAGGGTTGTCATGTTTTAGCTAAATAATTTGATGATGATTCGGGACATGACATTCTACTCATGTCTCTTAACTTTGAGGCACATTACTGGTAATGCAGTAGTTTTTTTGTCCATCACTTTCATGGGGACCTTTGCAGCCTTTTGGGGGATTTGTAATAATAAACACACAACACACTGCCTATTTGGCAGCTAATGAAAAAAAACAAATGTGTGGAGAGAATTGTGCTAATGCCACTTCCATGCCACTTTATCAGTGGTGGAAAAGACTAAAACAAGGAATGATTCAGAAAAGTCTGCTTCTTTAGCTGACATGACTTTCTCATAATTGTTATACATGAACTTAAATAGTCACACATGTGTTATCTGATCACATGTCTGATCACCCACTGTACCCCCCTGCTCTCTCCACAGTATCGACATCCTGAAGTACATCATCTACGGCCTTGCAGGTGGATTCTTTGTGTTTGGGGTGCTGCTGCTGGTTGAGGGCTTCTTCACCACTGGAGCCATCAGGGATCTCTACGGGGAGTTCAAGATCTCGGCCTGCGGACGCTGCCTGACTGCATTCGTAAGTAATATTAGGAACCCGGAGATTTATTTTGATACAGAGACATACAAAATGCTATTGTTACAGATAGAATGCTTGTAGCAAGATGTTTTGGGGTAGTTTTGCAGGTAACGCATCATTATTAGTGGATAAGAATATGTATGTATCAAATTATAATTTATCATAGTTTTCATTTTGCATATTTTATCATAATTACCAAAACCAACAGTGCATTGTGAATCGAATTAACAAATATTTCGGGTGAATCTCATGGAATAATGAAATTTCAATAATCGGATATGATTATAAATCTCAATCATTAAGCTGATCAATATTGACCCTAATGAGGATGAAGCGGTATTGATAATGGATGGAATATTGTTTCTTAATTTAGTGCATATCATTCATCAACAGGCCAACAAGTCAAGTTGCAGTTAACATCCATTTTGCAAAACTAGCAACCTGCCAGTAGTCTAGACAGGACGAGGGCTCGGCCAATGCGACTTGCAGATTTAATTTTTGGGACTTACAAGTTTATTAAGGTTTTGAGGGTCATGACAGTTTTACATTGTATTAAGATGTGTTGGGTTTTCCCGTGGTTCTAATTGAATCTTTATGTTTTGTGGTGTTGAGACACATTCTAGTATATACGTCACACACAAAGAAATTACACAAGCGTCCCCTGGCACTCAAGGATAAACTGATCAGAATTAGGTGGTGACCTGTGACCTCACAGCCCTCCCATTTTTGTAAATGTGATATCTCAGAAAAGTCTTGAGGGACTTTCTTCACATTTGGCACGCATATTAATTTGGACTGAGGTCAAAACACACTTTTGGCCATAACTCAAGAATCCACATCTTCAATAAGCAATAAATACGTTTTCACTGTTTTAAGGTGTTTAAAGAGCACATCGCTCATGAGAAACACATCATATCTGTCACTCATTATATCTGTTTTCTGTATTTGCAGTTGATGTTCTTGGCCTACCTGTTCTTCCTGGTTTGGCTTGGGGTGACAGCGTTCACCAGCCTGCCAGTCTTCATGTACTTCAACGTTTGGTCCATGTGTCAGAACACCAGCTTGGTGGAGGGAGCCAACCTCTGCCTGGACCTGCGTCAATTTGGTGCGTGCCGTCTCTGAAATAGATGGAATGATGTGTTATAAATCGATCTATTGATCAAAGTGTATCACTGAAACAGTGAGTTCCATCTCAACATTCCCTTGTGCACTGTTGTTACGGTTACAGCAGCTGACATTTGGCCTGCAGCATGTTGGGCAAAACCAAATCCAATAGTAAGAAATAGTCATTTATCTGGTAATAGAGACCCAGTATTGTATATGAGTATATGCCACAAGCATATATTACATCTTGAAAGAAGCAACTCTTTAATATATATTGTATTTGAACAACATATTATGATAATATATTATTTTACATGATACAGTCACACCTCTGTCCTCCAGAGTGCCCACATGAAGACACAGACCCGTCTTGCATCAGTGTCCTTAACTGTGCAACATTTTTAACTGCAAATGGGCCTCACAATTAAAAACTAATTAATGTATCTAATAAACATTTCACTTGAATATTATTGGTAGTTCATGCAGGTTTGGATGAGCATTGCTACCAGCAGTCCACTGTGGTCAGACTGTACGGTTCCAGTGACCAACAGTGCAGAACCAGTGATGCATGAATATCAGTCCATTTCATTTATGAACAATATATGATTCTAATATTTTAGGAGCGGTGACCATATCTGAGGAGAAGAAGCTGTGTACCGGTACTGAGAAGTTCTTCAAGATGTGTGAGTCCAATGAGGTAAGAAGAAACGATACAGACTCAAATATGATTTGGTTCCTGTTTTATGACAAATAGCAGAACAATGTAAACTCAACCCAAAATGTCTTGTGTTGTGTGTTACAGCTGGACTTAACCTTCCATCTATTCGTGTGCACACTGGCAGGAGCAGGAGCCGCTGTCATCGCCATGGTGAGGACTATTATTCTCATATCTGATTGGCTATGTGCCTCAAGTAATAATTGGCAAATTACAAAAGGAACAAAATACTCACAAAGCTCACAGAAATATAATTCCACATAATGGCAACGATTCAGAATGACTGTGGTCCAAATACTGAGTTAACTAGGAGGGTTTGGGAGCAAAGCATCAGACATCTTTAGACAATGTGTTTTTTACTAATCAAAATGTTCCAAAATTGTGTAACAATAGCTTTTAAACAAAGTTTTGGAGCATTAGTATACATTATCTCTGATACTTAATACGGTAATACATAAGTATCTGGTTAAAAGTTATGATGAATGATCCACACTAGAATCTGAAAACACAGTGGAGGTACATGTTGATAATGTTATATTTGAATGTCACACTTCTGTCTCGCCCATTCACTGCCTCCCTCTCTCTCACTGTGACTCCTCACCCACTAACCAACGTGTATTAAAGATACTTCATTTGATCATTACCTTTTTTTTAACTTTGTGTTTATGTTTGAAACACTTTGGATTTGGGAATTTTAAACATATATCTCAAACAACAAGTGGGCATAAGCAAAATAGATAATAGTATATTATTACACTATTTAAGTATAGTATAATAGGTGTTTGCGCAAAAATGACCTAATAACCAAAATGACCTGACAAAGCCTCTGATCTGCATTTAACTTTTGCAGGACTAATGGTGACTGTAGTAAACGGCCGCATCCACCAAAGTCCTCCCAGTATGCTCGGCGTGCTTGGAAGTGATAGCTCCCGATTATCGTTGCTTGCAGCTTTAATTATTGTTATTATCGTAGGCCTTTCTGTGGTGCACCTCAGTGGTATCAGTCTCCGGCTGACGGTGCTCTGATGTGACTTCAGTCTATCATGCAGGGGATCAGAGGCAATGTCCATAATACTGATACGTTTCCTCAGCTTCCTCTTCTCTCAGTATTACTCCCTGGACACAACCAGCTTCTTCAGTCCATTAGCATCAGCTGCCTCCACCCTACTGCCCCAGCACAATACAGCATAAAAGATAAAAGCCACGAACAAATGTTAAAGCATCTGCACTAAGCGTCTGCAGTCGTTAAAAGATCTGAGTCTGAGATTATATATATATATATATACGCACATACTCACCTAAATCGCACATACACACCTAAATCTAAATATACGCACATACACACCTAAATCTGTGGTGCGTGCTGTCCTGTGTGTGGTCCATAGGGGGCATCCAAGCTCAACAAAGTGGAGAACTTGGTCGACACAATAAAGCTGCTGTTGTCTCAAAGCTGCGTCACAGAAGAAAAAAAATCAGTTTGAACTTGAATGAGTATAGCAGAAAACCCATAAACATCACCTCATATTCACTTTCAGTGCCAAACACGTATTCACACATCAAGCAGATACACAGTGCAAGCCCTCAAAACACACCTCTTCCAACTCGCTTTCTCCTGCTAACCCCTTTCCCCCGATACGACCCATACAGCTTCTCCAGTTTGCTTTCCTTTCTTTTTGTTACCATATGTCCTGTTTGTTTGTTTTGTCTGCTTTCTTTTTGTTTTGTTCTGTTTGTCTCTTGTCCCCTATAAAGCGTCTTTGGTTACGTATAAAAGCGCTATAGAAATCTGAATTATTATTATTATTATTATTATTAGTGTCATCGGCATCATTTGGATCCTGTTCGTGTCACCGGATGAGATAACGATGCAGTGTGTAAGATCTTGCCACATGCTCCAGGCAAATCGAGGACAGCTTTTCACTGCTACTGCTGGGTCCACGCAATCTAAATCCACATGAGTTACTTTTAGAAAAGCCCACTACTAACTCATAGCAGGGCAAGAATACACAGTTTGAGGATGGAGTGATGGTCACTGTACCTGCAGCCTGAATCTCCTTGGGCCTGCTGCCTCGGCTCTTGAGCCGGTCAAACGTGAGATTTGTGCCTCAAGTATACGACTGTAACTCAAATGCTCGTTGATACTATGAGGGTTTCTTGTTAGCTGCAGGGTGACGCTAAAATGTTGTAATTTTTGCCCACAAGTGGGCTGAGCAGCATCTCTGGTTAGGTTGCACAGCTTAAAGATGGACTAATGGGACTGAGGGTTTTCTCCACCTCTTTTGTCTGTCTCTTTTCATACAGCCCAATTCATCTCACTCCTAAAATAGTTAGGCTCTGCCATCGGCTGGGAGAAGAGCATCCCTCTTGTTTCTCTACCTTTCCCTCCCCCCATCAGGGTGCCAAAAGAGTGTGTATTGTTGATGCAAACTATTGTCCTGCGATGCAATGCACATATGAAACATGCACCTGGTGGTGGGACGACAATGGGAAGATTTAAAGAAGTAAATAAAAATCAATCAAAACTTTTCTTGTCATGTTCTTGACATGTTATAGTCTTTTGTATATTTCCTGTTCAGACAAAACAGTCACGTTGCCTTTTTCTTTTTCTTTTGTATAAAAGCAAAAACAATGTTCAGGGACCACAAACTAGACTTGCAGACATTTGGTTAAATGATCATTCGGTCCACACACGCGGTGTCTAAGCTCTGTCTGGATCTCATTTATGCACCATTTGGACTAAAGGTATCAGGAGACAAAAAACAAGTTTGTTTTCTGGTTCTCTTCACTTGAATCAACTTGGGTGTTTCCTCTCCTCCTTCAGGTCCATTTCCTGATGGCTCTGGCTGCTAACTGGGGCTATCTGAAGGACGCCAGCCGGATGCAGAAGTATGAGGACATCAAATCAAAGGAGGAGCAGGAGCTGCATGACATCCACTCTACACGCTCCAAAGAACGTCTCAACGCCTACACATAAACACACACCTACGAGAGAAACTACACACACACATACACACACACAAGCTGATACATGCACACACAAACACACAGACACACAGGGCCTGACAGAAGCCTAAGTATTGCAGAAACATAAAGTACAAACACAAAAGAAAAGAACGACAAACATACATTCAAGAACATAAATTAGGACATTATTAGGCCAAATTAATGTGATGACATCAAAATGATAAACAAAACACACAAAAAGCCATGCAGTAGGTCATTGGCTCAGGTGATCTGTGCTAACACTTTAGCATCCGCTCTGTTGGTTGCCTTCATACTCGTATTAACCCTGACTTTGACTTTTGAGTGACATGTTTACCATTACCTTCAAAGTGGAAACAAGCAGACGCCAAACCCTCCTGAGAGGAAGCGGTGCTGGTGCTGGCAGATTGCATCCTGCTAAAAGACCACGATAAGAAGCTCCATAATTACTTGAACCCTCAATTATTATTATTGATCCAAAAATGAAATCTGGCTCCATCGACTTTAGGGAGTTTATGATATTTTGCTCTGAAGTTATAAAGGCCTACGTTTACCAGGGCTGGCCTCTATCTTGTTGGGCTCTAAGCTTGCCCCACCCCCTTCCACTCCCAATTACCCAAAGTAGCTTTGCAGTGTGTGCAATGTGCAGAACAATCAACTGGGACTGGCCTAAAATCACAAAGGAAAAAAAGGGACATAAATAAGAATTTGTGAAACAAAACACAGTGTGTGTACAATATGGCACGAGAAACCTAGAAGAAATAATAACGACCAAAAGAACCCAAAGAATCTTTTTTATTTGAATTCACTTGTGTGTGGTCTTAAACATCGAATTAGTTTCAGCCACCTGTGCTTTTATTTTTAATTTAGCGCTAATATTTTGCTAAAAGGTCGGCCTTTCCATCGGTCACCATGGTGATCGTCATCGCTTGCTGCGGAACTGCTACGAGCTGTTAGCATGGCACACTGAAGTCAACAATCTACAGCGTTAGGTGTCCACGAGCTCACCCCGTAGTGTGTGTGTGTGTGTGTGTGTGTGTGTGGGGGGGGGGGGGGGTCGTCCGACCGGGCGACGCCCCTGTATCTCCCCGACGACATCCACATCTGCAGTACACACGTCCAGAATTCATCCACACAGACACTCACGCACACACACGTTGACGTGGCTGAATGGTCGGTGTTGTGCAGGCGGTGTTGTACGTTGTTGTCAAGCTGTGTCGTGTCGTTTCGCCACATTATGATGACTGGTATTGCAGAGGAGTATGGTCCTCAAGGAAATGTGTGCCTCCCAGGTACAAATTGATAAGTCCCCCCTCCCTTTCCTCTTTTTGACTCATTCCCCCCAACCCTACCCATCCTCTTCTCCACCGTGTGACCCTGTTCGTCTTGAGCCCAGTTTGATTAGCTGGTCCGCATACTGACCGGTACGGTACGTCCCACAAGTGGCCATTTGTGGTGCAGGGGGTTAGTTTAAAAAAACTGAAATGCAGACTTCAAGAGTTGATTGTAACTGTAATCTTGAAAACCACATGCTGATTGAGGAAAAGTCATAAATGATCTTATTGTCCGAATATTGCTTTATTTGAACTATATGTGATATGTCGGGTTCCTTCAGGTCGCTTGAACTTTTGGATTAAAACCACTTCCAATGTTTTCACGTTTGAAAGCGGCCTCTTCAAACACCTTAAAAACAGGGCTTTGTGTTCTTCCCCTTCATCCCAGTTTGTATAAAGTGGCGGTTTGTCCTCAGAAAAGCACACCTAGCAGCATTACGTCTTTTAAAAAGTGGCATGTTCATCAGTCTGATAACTAATGTTTTTTCTCACTTTTTAAAATGTTGCCACATTTTTTATCAGTAATATGTATGTATAATATTAGCCTTGATTTTTTTTTTTCAAATGGGGCAGGTGTAGGGTTTTATCACTTTCACATTGTTATGTAACGATTGTGTGTTCCAGTGGTTCTGCACAATTACAAATACGCACAAACACACAAACACACATACACATGCATCACCTCTTCTTGAGAGTTTCAATTCCTCCATCCATGTTTTATTTTGTACATCTTTCTTTCACAAGCCCTAATATACGACGGCATATGATGGCCAATTTAGGTAATAAAAAATAAATACGTAATTACAGAAACGGGGAGGGTGGTAATAGTTTGAGAAAATAGTCAAAATTTCCAGTTGTAAGTTTATGAAAAAAAAGGATATTCTCTGAGATTTAAAGACACAATCACAAAAGAAGAAACAATATTCAGAATATCCCATTTTTGTTCTCATAAATTCACAAATTTAATCTGAGAAAATCTGAGTTATTTCTCGGAATCCCGCCCCCCTCCCCCAGGATCCATAATTATTATTTTATTTACCTACAGTGGCCGTCTTACTGATGTGACCAATAAAATCATTTTGTAGGTAAGTTGACTTAAAAAGCAGTGAAAGGCATTCTGGGTAGTGTTTTGGTCGTGCAGGAGTTGCTGTGAAGGGTGAGCGCTGGGCAGGATGTGTTTCAAGATGGAGGATCAATACCCTGCTTTCCCTCATATGAAGAGTTTATTAGAGTTTGAAATGAAGAAGATGTAGTGCTGTAACTTGAAAGTTAGTACTACTGACTTCTAAAAGAAAGAAAGAGGTCTGGAGGCGTTGAAGGAACCAGAGAAATGAGATCAAACTCATCATTAGTGGCAGCAGGGATTGATTCGGGTAGTGAGGTATTGGGAATGAAGACCGAATGATGTCCCAGTCTATTAACTCTACTGGACATCTTTGTGGTCTTAAGAATGTTCCCAGTTTGTATTAGCCGGCTCACTTACCTCCTCGTGAGCTTTTAAAGTGGATGCTGCATACTTTCTTCATTTTATATCAGCAGAACCTTCAACTTAGGGTTTTCAAAGAGGATCAACGGAAATATCATCACCACTATGAATGAGATTATGATTTCTGATCCCAGTTCCAACCTCACCTTTACGTGCTGTTGTTGGTTTTGAGAAGTTTAAACATGAAGAGGAGTTTATTTTGTGAAGGAATGAGATGATTCTCTATCTGCCAGTAGAGATGATTGAGAGGGAATCCAGCTTATCGAGTGCTGTGCTGGTGATGGTTATAGTGGTGATGACGTTAGTATTTGAAGGGTTTGATTTGATGAGACTACTAGCACACAGACACACAAACATACACACACACAGACACACTCACATACACTCCACCACCGCCATTACTCTGAGCCGAAATTCATCGCTCTTTTACTTTTCACCTATTACATTTCACTATTTTATTATCAACTTTTAATCTTTGAGACTTTTTAAATGTGAAATCCTTTAATTAAAAAGAAAGTAAATGTGTTTTTTTGGGGAGGGTTTGTTTTTGTGGTCAGTATTAAGTACTGTAACTACATTAACTCTGTAAAAAGATATACATATATGTGAAACAGTTGACGAGCAGCCGGGGAGAAGGATGTCCTCGTGGCTACAGAGTCTGGAGGAGGCGGTCGGGTCCCAATGAGTTGAGCCTGACTCCCGAGACAGCTGCTTTTACACACACACAGGAAAGTAACACAATAATTACCTAGAAGTAGAAAGAGAAAACTCTTTTGTAAAAAAACGGCGTGCCAAAAATCACTATAGGGTCCGAGTCACTGCAAGAGCATTTTCTCCTGGGATTGAATATATTGGCTCATTTGAAGCATGAACATATTAATATCTAAAACTTTGGAAGATAAAGATTTTTTTTCAAACGCACAATGTTATTTGCAGTAAAAGACGTTTAAAACGTGCAAAAACACACGTAGACGTGTAGATGCCAAACTGAAACATGCATAACACTTTCTTCCCAAACCCTGTGGAATTTGATTTCTTCCAGCTTTATTTTGGTAAAACCTACGGCTGGAACCTGGTTCTTTGTGGTGTAAAACGCAGCTGAATTTGACTAAAAACAAACAAAACTAAAAACAATTACCATCGACGTCAAGCAAGGGAGACTCCACCAGACTCTACTCTTGTTCAGGTGTGGCTTGGCTGCGTACAGTCAGTATTTTTAAGGGTCTAGTTTTACAGTAACAGTATTCTATCGTTTCATTGCCTGACAATGGATGTTTTGTCAGTGTTTTTAACTTCAGATAAATGAAAAAAACTTTTTGGTGATGCACTTATTGACCATTTTTATCTTTCTCTCTCTCCCTCTCTCCCCCCCCCCCCTCTCTCTCTCTCTCTCTCTCTCTCTCTCTCTCTCTCATTCTTGGTGTGTAAGTGCATTGAGATCCCCATTGTGGGACCTTTGTATAGTCTTGCAGCATTGGTTATGATGTGAAGACATAACAATGATGAAAACAAATGAATTCATAATAATGAATATACAGTAATGTTATTCTAGGTATATATATATATTAAAAAAGACAATGAATCTAGTTGTTGTTTGTGGCATGGTTATGCATTCAATGGTCATACTTTCAATGATTAAAATACGATACAAAAAACATGATTCTTCACTGGTGCTGTTCTGCTGTTTTTCTTTTGTTGTTCTTTTGCTTATTTTTTCATTTTTTTCAATAGTTACCCAGGTAGGATTTCCTGTAGGTCATGGATTCAGAATTAAAGCTCCATGTAACGTAGGAAAGGGCACTGTGGCAAATCACCATCCGTTACGGATGCAAAGGCTAAATGATTATTTCAGGTCACTTAAAAAAGCCCATTTTAAATCTGCACAATTCCATTTGAAGGTGAAGAACAATGAAGCCTGGGCGTATGCCGGCGCGAATGAGATGTGGCAGATAACACATCTCCACATGGGAAAGATGAGAGAATAAGAAAAAAAAATAAAAAATGGGTCATCTATGCAAAATGAAAAAAATCTGATATTTACTGTTTACACTGCCGGAACAATCTGTTAGTCCGTTTTGTTCAAGTTTTGTTCAAAAGTCTTTTCAGTGCCCTCTATCCCCCATCTCCCTGTGCGATGAACATGTACACGGTTTAACTTTCACCATACAATCATCCTGCACACATATATTTGTGACAGAAAGCATACATTTTAAGACCATAAATTATGATTTCCAACCCTCTGTGGAAAGATATTTGCTTTATTTGTGAAAGTAAATATTAAGTTGGAATGTGAAAATAGATTCTGTAATTTGAGATGGACCAATTTGTGTAAAGGAACTACTCATAATTACCCTCATAGTGTCAAATGCACCAGGTCATTTGGCACTGATACAGAGCTTCTGATCAGAAGTAATATTGTCCTGTTGAGAATGTAATACGTATCCCTCTAGATGGCCTGCAAGTAAACGAGACCACCAGACAAAAGATTGTTTTTTCAGTCCCGGGACCAGCGGCAAAAGATTGTCAGATCGTCAGTCCTCCTCGCTGGGAGCCAACAACGACATCACGCTGCTGGAGGCCCGGGACCAGTTTCTGGGCACCCTGAAGGGCAGTGGGGCACGGGAGAACCAGAACCAGGACTGTGCGGGGCTGACGGTCCGACCCTTCGGTTGTAAAATGAAACAGTTTCTAAATGGTATCTGGTGCTCTGAAGCATTTCCACCTTTTTTCCCAGGGACCATAAAAATCAACACACACTTATAGTTGATGTGGTAGCTCTAAATCAGGTTCAACTATTCAAAAACGGTGTAACCTTTACAGAATAGCAGCCACTGTGGCAGGATAGTGGTAAATACAGTACAACATGGAGTGAAAGTAAAGAGGGATTATTGAAATAAGGGATGTCTTTAAACATTTAGAACTGTAGTTTGCAAACATGAGCTAACACTAGCCACGATAAGCTACTGGTCAGACCAAGTAAAGATGAAGCAGCAAAAAGTCCAGAGTGTGTTTATTGGCCAACGGTTAATTTCATTGCTTCTGACAACTGGAATGTTGTTTTGTTCCAGTTACATAATCTTGCTTTATTAACACACTGCAAAAAATGGGATGGGTTTGTTTGACGACCAGCGACCGTTTATCCAGGAGAGGAAGTTTGTTCCACGTGTGAAACAGGAAGTCAAGGCGGATTGATTTCTCACGTAACTAGAGCTCTTTAGTAACGTCAATTCCGTGGCTATCTTAACAAGAATCTATTCCTAAACCTAACTAAGTAATGTTATTGTCTTCGCCTAAGGGATATTCCCTGTGAAAACGGAAGTTTTTTGTTAAAAGACACTTGTTGCTGGCTATTGTAGGAAAACTCACTTTTCGTAAGATGTGGTACGAGCCGTTGTATGAGGGTACGTTGCAGCATGTGTTAGTGGTTCAGAAAGGAAGGAGGAAGGGAGCACAACTCTCAACTTTATGAACTTTATGAACAACACCGAAAAATATAATTGTCATCTTTACGAGTTATACAGCATTTTAATCATAACATCATCATAAAATAACATCAGCAAACTAACAAACACATCTTTCACAGTTTAATACAATGTCAACTTTATGGCATAACAAAAATACTATGATGTATCACTGGGTATAAATATTGTCAGTCCAAAACATGCATTTAAAAAATATTTACAGGATATTTTTGTATTGTTGTTATATTAATAAAAAAAGTAAAGTATAATGAGTCTAATATAATGGGTTTGTTGTCATAGCCTATTTTTTAATAGCCGGTCATTCAGCCCTTAATATTTTCTTTAGAAATAATAAGTACTAGTTTGTATACAGCTCCTAACTGCTGGAGGCAAAGTGTTCATCAATGACCTCCCAGTCTCTAGCAGTCACTGCACAAAAAAGGTATCAACTAAATTAAATGATGCCCAGGTTTTCATAGATTACATCCTCAAGAGACTGGTCCGTGGCCTCTGTTGTGCTCATGCTGGCAGAAAGCGAGGTAGAGGAGGAAGAGCAGGAGGGGGTAGTGTTAGAGGATGCAGAGGGACTAACTGATGGTATTTTTTTGCACACTTGGGCATAAAGATGGGCAAATGGATCCGGTTTGCTTTCATTCTTAAGAGAAACGTTGTCCTTCTTGCGCAACGGCTCAGTATAAATGGGTTCATCTTCTGGACAACACTCAACTTTCCCTTCGCTCTGAATTTCACTTTGTTTTTTCTTGACTGCACTGATGTTGTCGTACACCTCCGAGTAGACTGGATCTGGGTGACCGATGGTAACACGGGGAGGTGTAGCCCAGGACTTAGGAGGTGGAGTGATGGCTTCCCTAGAGGGGGGTTTGAGTGGGAGAATACTTGCTGGGTCTACATATAGAGCGATGGCCGGTTGGGCTTTTGGTACAGATTGGATGCAATCAGCTGGGTCAGCATATACAGCTTCTGATTGGCCACCGAGATGACCTCCAGAGTGTCTGCCACGTGTGGGGACCAGTGGAAGAGGCATGAGGGTGATAGGAGCTGGCTGCAGGGATACACTCTCTGTCAAAACAACCAGATCCTCGTGGTCACTCTCTGGCCGAGCAGCAGACGTACTTCCCTGTGGCCCCGGTCTGTTCTCCAGAATGCCAGCTGTACTGGACACATCTGGTATTTTGGGGAGAGGGGAATGAGCCCGTATATTTGCTACGATGACTTTCTCACCGTCTTGGTTTTGGTTGCCTAAAGTAAGAGTTGAAGTCTTTCGATCGATGGTACTCTGAATGAGGGAGAACAGTGTGTCCGCCTGCTGTGTCTCAAAGGTAAAGGTGCCAGGACCGGAGTCACAGCGTCTACCTGCTTCAAAGGTGAAGGCCAGCTGGGAAGAGAAAAACAAAGGGCCACATAGGCATGTTTGTGCAACCAGCAATCCTATAAGAATGACAAGCCATCCAAATCAACACCTCAGTAATAATTCCTGCCTATGTGAAAATTGTATGATGGGAATTTTAAGAATATGAAAATCATACCTTATCTTTTCCATATCGTCTCAGCAGTTCGTAGGACCATTCACTAACGATGCTCTTCTTCTCTGTTTCTCTCAGCAGCAGAGCCTCTCTCCCCACCTGCAGCCAGTAGCACCCCTTCAGGCCGCAGCGTGTCGCTGCCTCAGTCCTCTGAACCTTCACCCAGAACTGTGCGGCTGGAGAGAAGGTCAATAAAGGTCAAATAAAGCCTATCACTCTTCGATTACTAAAAGAAAACATGCTATAAAATAGATTGACAAAATCACTTCACGACAAAGGATCCTTATTTATGGAATTAATAAGATATGACTGTCAGGGCAGGGAAAACAACATTTCAACGTCATCTTTTTTCTCAGATTTAAACAGAAGTGGGTCAAGTTTTGTTTCTATCTTGTGAACTGCCGGTTTAATGTTATCTTCTTGTTGGAAGCGGTGACATGCCACACAAGTGGCATTGCGGCCAACAAAGGCAAAGTATTTCAATGGGATATAAATGCATTAAACACATTTATTTAGGCCTCAAGGAGAAACTAGGGCTGTCCAGACACGTCTCTAGGATTTTGATACATTCGGGGCTTAGCCCAGAAGAGTGAAGCAGATGAGTCAAGATGGGTCTTCGGTGCTTTTTTAGCCTAGCGACGCCACTGCGGTTGTCCAACATAAATGTATTCAAATAATTAAATGATCAATATAATAATCAACAGATCTTTTGATTTTCTTTACAAAAGCACCACTTTACATCTTAGCAGCTATTTGCTTATAAGTTGGTTAGAAAAAAGTCATTCAGCATAAAAGAGCATAAATAAAATAAAGAAATGACGAAATAAATCTTACTTGACTAATGGAGGGACTCATTAGTCAACAAGGAGGGGGCAGCACCCGGATAGACACACACACACACACACATACACACACACACACACACACACACACACACACACACACACACACACATATCACAGGATACAACAAATGGCACCTCAAAGCTACAGTCCCATGTTCTGGCGCTCACAGAAACAATATGCTCAAATGTATAAAGTCTAGGAGTAACAGAAATTTATCCGTAACAAGACTTTCTACAATGTACAGCAGAACCGGACAACAAGAGTTCGAGGGATAAATATCACAGTAACAGAAGGTAACCAATGACAACTGCAAGGAAGGGAGCAGAAATAATGAAAAACACTGACAAAAGCGTGGGAACTAATTATTTACCTTCATCTGCTGAGGCATATATCTGGTTCTCCTCCATTTGGAGCTGATTAGAGTCTGAGCCTACCCCTCTCTGAGAAAGAGAGAGAGACAGAAGAGAGAGAGAGAGAGAGGGCGGAAAGGGGGAGAGGAAAGGGAAGCACAGTTTTAAACGTTAAGTTTTGAAAACCATCCCATGTCATACTCTTCTTTCTTCCCCTGTGTCTAAAACTGTTGAATAAAGGCAAAAATGTGAGGAAAATATTTTTGAATTTATATACTATTAAAATATAATGTGTAGTTAATGGTCTGGAATAACAATTATCAAGGTACTATCAATGAACACAGTTAGTGTAATTTAGGTTTCCCCCTCACCTGAAACGTGCTGTGACACAGTTTCTCCACCCACCCAGCGCAGTCCTCTTTGAGAGCAGCAAACACCATCGTTCTGTCCCGCGTCTCCACACAAAAGGCTGACATGTTCTCCTTGAAACAGCACAGAGAACAGCTTCTAGTTCATATTTAACTATCACTTATACATGAAACATGATAAACAACCAGAAAGACTGACCATGGGACAGGCCTCTGCGTTCGGGGGGAGTCTGAGGACACTGATGAGCTCAGACAGTCGGACCACCTTCTGCTTCCTGTTACCGTGAGGCTGCCGTGCTATATTAACATTATGCATTGGGGAAACAGATAACCTGAAATAAATCCATGTGAATACCAACGGCAAAAGCTCTACCACAAAGTCAGAACACATACAGAACATTCACGTTCATTTATATGAGGGATTCATTTAACTGGGCAGAAGTTGATTAAGACTTTTCCTTTGCATTTGTAGAAATAAATGTATATTTATCTCTGGAGATGCACTTTTAATGTGAATTTGGTCAGACAAGAAAACTAGGAAGAAACATTCTTTTGTCTTACTAGGACAAATAGTGATTTCAATAGAAACAGTACCTACCTCTCATGTCCTGGATTTCCAGTCGACCTACTCCCTCGCTACTGGGAGGAAACAGAGACAACCACAACGGCTTCCATTTCTGAGAAGAGAGACAAGAAGTGGTAAACAACAGAGAAAGTTCATGTTCGTTATAACTCACTCCGCTCTCCGCTGGACTCCATGAGTAATACTCTCCCCCATGCAAGAGCATCAATTCACCCTCTGAAAATGTGTAGCCAGCCAATCAAGATGCACCTGCCTGAATACGTGCAAACCCCACAGGATAGAAACAGCACACATCGCTGCTCCACATCCTCTTTCTCCTCAGCAAATGCTGATTTGCCCATTGACTGCCTACATCCAAGGATGGAGTCTCAGCTTGGAGAACCTCGTGAGTGTCTGTTGCGTCCGGGCTCTCTGATCGCCGGGACCGATCTTTATGGCGTGTGACCATGCAGAAAGCCAGCAGCCTGCATGTCCTGCAGTACGCTGAAGCTAGCTGCTGCTGCTCACGCTCCTCCGGTGCACCTCAACGTCCCTGCCCTGCTTTCTCAGTCAATCTGGACCGAAGAATCGTCCCAACTAGTTATGTGATTCAGGGAGTTGCAACAGCTATGGGCCGTGTGATGGCTCTCTTGGGATTTCATTTAATTCATTTCCCTCTGCGCTGGAGGAGGAGAATTCTCATCTCAGATAAAATAAGATGAGATAGAACTGTATTCATCCTGAAGAAGTTTCAATAAAGATTACACCAGAAGAAGAATAGCAAAATAACAATGGAATACAAATATAACTTCAGTTTAACCCTAGGTGGATCTCCAATCAGGAACAGGGCGGGGTTGGACCATGATCAATATTCAAGTACCATGATGTCTGCTGCAAGAGGTGAAGCATCCAGGGACCTCATCAGCAACTATCATGTATTAACTTTGGTCTCCCATTGGCCAGCCGCCTTCCGTTGATGGAAGGTCTGACGGTGGTTAGGCCTAACACAGGGATCACCGCTTCTTTATGGGCACCCTGGACATGTCAAGCTCATTTTTATGGTCTCTGCTTGCTGAAAAGACAGGATTGGTTTAGACTTTAGAGGATGGGGTGTGCGTCAATTGTGTTGCACCTGAGTCCCCCAGACCCCCCCTCCCCCTACAGGACATAATACACCTACATGCTCCTGGGCGTACTATCTGGGTTGGCTGGGTGGCCCTACTTCTCCGCTATGGAGTCCCTAGGTTATAAAGTAGGTGAGCTGGGAGAGTAACCTTTAGTCGGTCATGATCCATGTTAATGAGTAAATGTTAAGTATTGCGCTCCACTCATTATGCCTATAGAGCCGAGTAGTGTGACACCTGTGTGAGTTGGAACGGAGTTCACCACATTGTTAGCATAGTTCTATTAGTGCAGGTGGACCCTCTACCAAGTGGGTCCGAGGGTCCTACGCAGCTGGTTGAAGAGGGTTTTGGGCAGGCAAGCTCTGATTGGCCGGTTGTACAGATTTTCAGTGAGCAAATGTGTGCTTCTGATTGGATGACCCATAGAGTCCAGTAGAGGGCTCCACCTGTCCTTATAGAAACAGAGTTAAAATATTGCAACTTTTCTTATGACAGGTCTGGACAACACTGGTTGCCATCGAGTGTAACCAGCATGTCAATACATCTACGTCACATACAGAAGTTCAAATGTATGATGGATTACATAATAATGTTCCTCCTCTACATGAATCAAACGTTCTCTCCCTCACAGAAGCACCAACCCCGTCGCAAACCTTGTTCCTGTGAATGGGATCGGCAGTTTCAACCCTCCCACATGTGACGCAGAAGGTAAATATTAGTTATTTCCTCTGTGTGCTTCCCAAAGACTGAAGTCCAGAGGAGTGTCCGAGTGTGAGGAGAAACCACTACGTTACCGCTGACCCAGTCCTACTTTCAAAACAACAGAATGCCTGGCTTCTTGTGAAGTTTACAGGGCCATGAAGGACAACTACATATAACATATCACTACTCAAATACCATGTGTTCCATGTCATGACTTTAAACTCTGGACATACACAGCAGGTTAACAATGGTTTATAATGGACGCTTTGTAATGCTATGCCAGTTTCAGGTTATAGGTGTGAATAGATTACAGTCTCTAGAGATTCTATCAAATGGCTTCTGCAGTGATACGGAAACACATGAGCGGCTGTCAGCGCTGCTCAGGAATGTGCAGGGTTGAAACTGAGCTGTGTTTCAACTTGTTCATGTTCATTCCTGCTCTGGAGTCTCCTGGAGCAACACACAGAGGCTGAACACTCACAAGTCATTCGCTCAGCTAACTGTGGAATCTGAATGAAACCAGGAGAAGATAATATACAATAATTTAATTCTATCTACAGTATGTTTCTATTTACTTATTCACTGTAGCTTTAAATCAGTTGTCTGGCAATGTTCATATCAGGTTGACATGATTACATTTGTTGCTTCTGAAATAATAAAACAAAGCAATATTAGGCTCATAAATAAAGAACAGCAACATGCAAATCCGTTATGTACTCACTTTTCCAGCTTTTTGTGGTTGGAGGTAAACTTTCCCTGATGTGGTCTGAGAGTCCATTTAGAAAACAGATCTCTCTGCTCTCAGAAAGACGAATGAGCCTTTTTTCTTTTTTGTATCCTTCGGTGATAAAGGAGAGTTGGGGCGGGCCCACAGTGAGACATTCTTGAAATGCGATCCTCACCTGGTACATAAAGGTGACATGTGTGGAGGTGTAGCCGATTCCAAGTTAAGAGAACAGTTCAAGCATAACTCTGTCTCAATTTACACTATGGCACCTCTATGGTTTCTGTATTCATTAGTGCATTCTTTAATGTATTTGTATTCATTTAAATAAAATGTAGTTTATTTAATATAGCCCAGAATAAAAAATCACAAACTACCCTCAGAGGGCTTTACAATCAGAGGGCTTTACAATCTGTACACATACAACAATGCTGTGCCAGGACCTCACATTGGATCAGAGCCTCCCTCTGCCCAGATGGACAGAAGAATAGATGTCATGATGAACAGTGTTACAGAGTTACATAAACATATTCATTGAATATGACAGAAATGTATGAATAATTATTAGTAGGCATGGATCCAGATAACCACAGTCGGGGATAGGGAGGAGGGGTATCAGGAGGCCGAGCTCATGAGGCAGGGCCAAGGAGGTAGGAGTACAAACTCAGTGCAGGGCCGAGGCACAGGAGGCAGGGGGCAGGAGGCAGGATCAGTTCCACAAACAGCAACGATCCATGGAAAACCTGGGAGTTGAGAAGGCACAAAGAAGGAGGAAAGAGGAAAAAGAAGAGTTATTAATGTGCATTGAAGAGATAGTGATGTGTCCAGAAGGAGAGCGAGAAGAGGACATCCTAAAACCTCCCCCAGCAGCATTGAAGCCAATAGCACAGTGGTTCTTAACCGGGGTTCGATCGAACCCCAGGGGTTCGGTGAGTCGTGCTGGGGTTCGGCGAGGGTCAAGACACACACAATATAACCCGCTTCGTTTTGGCGACACACCATTTTTCTTGCCAAAGCGTTGCGAAGTCCACGACAGACATAAACTGAACAGAGAGACGAGACGAAACATCCGCCCGACGCAATCAGCGTGAGATGCTCCGCCCCTCATCACTGACGTCATTGGTGAATCTAACTACTGCTAGAAGCGGCAGATGAGTTCCTTTTATGTTTTTGGTCTCAAACGGTATTTTGAATTGTCCAAAAAACAAAAGAACAAAAGCTACACGGACCCAAACGTAGAGGTGGGAGTCACCGAGCTGCGTGAGCCTATGTTATGTATAAATTAAAAATTTGAAAATAAAAATATATATCTATATATGATATTGTTATGAACACGAGGGCGTTAGATGTTCCGATGTTTTGGGGGGATTTTCACAACAAGTATAAAGCAGAAATATTGGTTGTAACGGATCCCCGTATATGAAGTGACATGGAAATTACTGCAGGTGAAATTACTCTTTTATTTTCTTTCTTTGGGTGACAAACAATACATTCATAAACAATGGTAAACTATCACCACCCTAAGAGCTTTAGCCTCATACGGGTCCATTAAACTATTAAACTACATTAAATGTATAAATGCGCATCTATGTAACAAGATCCGTGGCCGTACTGTAAAGTTGATATTTTCCTTTTAACTTTTCAAAATAAAAGTCCTATTCATCTATTAGAGAGGAAGTGGGTTAAAACCTCTATAAAAGATTCATACATAACAATATCAAAAGGCATACATTAAAACCAATAAAGGAAATACAAAACAATCAACACAAAACAATAAACCTTCCATGGGGTAATTTACCGTGGTTATTATTCCATGGTGGATGAATAAAAAATAACTGTTTCCACGGAGTAAAGCCACGCCCCCTCTAAGGTGCGAATGAAGAATAAACCACAAATAGTCATGCGTGTGTTTTGTAATTGGTTGAGAGGATTTTGGTAGTGCCCTGAGGTTGGCTGAATTCACATGCTGTTTGTTGCGATAATTCCACAGACGGGATTGAGTTGACAGAAGTGGGTTTGCACTGGGAGCCGATGTGAACATAACTGGGACGGACGTCAGAGAGGTTGTTTCTGTGTATGACTTTGTGAATAGGGTGGGGGAGTCTGTCCGAATAGCCAGAATGGGGAGAGATGTAGATGAGGGGATCAATGACAGATGAGCCAGTAGGGGAAGCTGTCACGGTAAACTGTGCTGTGGTGCAGCAGTCAGGAAGAAGAGGCGGGGCTGTGTTTGTGAAGTGTATTACTAATTAATTAGTCATGCATCTATTGAGGTAAAGAGGAGTGTCTGCCAAATGACATGTAATGTAATAATGTAATGTAAGAGCAGTGTGACTAAAAGAGGAAGAGCGGTTCCAAAACAGATTAAAATCATCATTGAAGCCCACGTTGTGGGTCCTGTTTGCGGACTGGATCCAACATATTCCTTGTTAGCTGGGGAAGGGAAGTCTCTCCGACTACTAGGAACCTTCATGTTCTCGTGGATTAAGGAAAGCATTTTGTAATCTGTGTCAACAAAAGGTGCTTTATAAATAGAGTTTAATAAATAAAGTTATTTCCCCCTATTGATTACAGCTGCTTTTGAGCATGAGTTATGCAAAATGACCACGATTATGAAACCGGCTGGTGGAAAGGTCAGTGCTAGAGATAATCCTGAGTTTACATGCATAGCAACAAACTCTGGAGCAATGTTCACGCTTCACCAAGGATGCTTCCTCTTCTCCGAACAGATTTCTGCTGAACAGCTGCTAAGGTAGAGGATGATGATGAAGCAGAAACCAATTAAACAATGCATTGCAATTCAGTACAACATGCCTGTAATACATATATCCTTCTTAAAAACGTGCCATGATGTGTTGTTAACGACATATTCAACTATATGGCTAGGCTGAAAACAGCTGGAGTCCTGCACTGCACTGCCTTCCATCATAATAGCATCTTCTATCCAACTGATATGCAGAGACAAGATAAAAACTCATCATTATTGTTGTGCCTGTGCTGTATACGACAATAGAGAGCTGAAGAAGGACGAAGGACCAAAATCCCTTTCAAAACCTTTGAGTTTTAGAGAAACTTCTTTGAGTTAATATGTTCTGATAGACGGGAACAACGAGTGAGACTAGGTTCTATTTACAGCCTAGAGGAACATGGATATATAACTTATCCACCATCTCACATGTCACACTCTCAGTTCATTTCCCAACAAAGAAAAAAGGTACATTGTTGCTATTGTTTTTTTCCTTTACAATTTTAGGACTAAATACACTGCTTGTCCGTGACCTCTAGAATGAGACATATAAGTATTTTCTAATCGGATGCCCCATCACAGGACGACATCATGTGTGAGTCCTATCAAACTCACAAACACGTATAGTGGTTTAGGCACAACAACTTGGTTAGTTTAAGAAGGTATCTCGTTCTGGCTGAAGGTGAGTACTGGGTAGCTCATCTTTACAATAGACATGGTAGAAGGTTAGTTACATGGTACGCTCACTGTAACTCTACTCTGGATGAGAGCTGTGGAGCACCCACACCTGACTCATCAACCAGTGGAGCAGGATGTCAACAGCCAGATCCACGGCCCCTGCCCTTTGTTCTATTGGCCTTCATGCTTGTGGCAGCTAGGGGGGCGGGGTCTCTAATTGGCCTCGGCTGTTGGATACTTCATTTAGTACACTTTCAGAAAGTCTGTACACTGCTTACTGTGTTCTTTCAAATCGGACACAGCAGCTGTACACCTATCAGAAATACTGATTGCGTGACTGCTGCTCCTTCTTTTTAACCGAATGGTGCATTACCGCCAATAGTTGACCGTTAGAAGATCTGCCGGCTTATTTGCAAACATGAGAATCAAATTAAAGTAAAAAAATATATTATGCCAAAATTAGCTAGCTAGCTAGCCACCAGTTTGACCCGTTTGCTGGTACCTCCTTTGCCGCTACGTGCAAAGATGGCAACCATTGAGGGTGAGAAGTGTCAGGCATTTTAATTTTTACACCACCCGGGTCCTCATAGTGCACTGCATGTGGTCACATGTGTCAGTTTGAACATGCTCACCCATGCGCACAGGATAGTGTTTGCGTGACCATGGAAGAACACACATTTAGACACATTGAAATAATGTGTAGCTTATGTCATCAGCTTTAACGTGGCTATGCAAACAGTGTTAATGGTAAAAGTAGTAACTCAATTCCTTAGGGTCTGCTATACTGAGATCTGCAGTACGGTCAAATATTTGTAACATTTTAGATTTAGTTTTAGTTTTGCCTGCCTGTCCCCATTGAAACCACCATTTTTATTATCAACCTCGTATGACCCATTGCATTGATCCCATTACAGTATATTGGGCTTTCTAGCTAGAACCCTGGCTTCAACATTTTAGTTTTTATTATTTTCCACCACATTGAACCAATTTTTCATATTTACCCTTTTGGGGCAAACATATCTAAGTTCCCTGGTTTCAAATAGGGGCAGGGCATCTGTATTATAGAGCGCTATAGCGGTGTGTGTGTGTGTGCGAGTGTATGGAGAAATGTTTGTGTCACAACTCCCCCCCCCTCCCTCTCTCTCTCTCTCCCACATTCACCCACCAACCCTCTCACTTACAGCTCTGCCGGTTGTTTTGCCACATTGAGCATGTTTGCCCTCTGGGGCAAATACGTGCTATTTTAGTAGCATTGTTGCTGTGGGCCAATGTAGAAAAATGTAGACGCACTTGTAGAGATGTAAACGTGTGTGCCTACACGCTCATGTATGTGTTTGTCACATGAGCCAGGAGCAAGTGTCTCCCATGGCTGTTCAAAGGGATTTTGTAGGCTATGTTCTTAAATATGGGTGATTATTTTTAAATCCACATTCCTTTTAGCTCTGTTTTAGTCTTTACCATCTACTGAAGAAAAGATCTTGCACATTTAGCTGTGATAAAAGTAAACTTAAACAGTGAGGTGTAAAGCTGTAGAAACCAAACAATATGCTGAAAGACTCAAAGGTAAAGCTGAGGGTAAAAGCAGAGTGAGAAAAACGTCCCCACATTACTCACACTGAAGTCATTTGATCCATTATTAATATCATTATCATTATAAAAACAGAAATAAGTGCAGCTTAAATATATATGATGACATGTACAGGAAAGGGAGCCAGAGGTAAATAGTTATTAATGATGTATCCACACTATTTTAGAATTCTGGGTGACAACAACAAACCAACAAGGACACTCGGTCTGGGTCATGTTGTCTCCAACTAAGAGATAATGAAGCTAAAAGAATGCGGATTTCTATTGTATATTTAACATCTTTACAAAAAAATATTCTCTCATTCCCACAATTTCTACATAAATGAATGCAAGTCCAAATATAGAAAACTTTTAGGTATGTCATCCAATATTTCTTTGGTAGCAAAGGGACCAACACTTCTATATATAGGAGCCTGAGAGTATTCCTATTACTTTACTTTCTAAAACTGCCATTTTTTCAGAAACTGCTTGTCCAGTTATGATAAATCTTGATCCTGTACATGTTTTCATTGACAAATTGACTTGTTCTATTCTTGAGACTCTTAACG
Source organism: Liparis tanakae (assembly GCA_036178185.1). Lineage (NCBI taxonomy): Eukaryota > Metazoa > Chordata > Actinopteri > Perciformes > Liparidae > Liparis > Liparis tanakae. The sequence goes on from CM070110.1 coordinate 12,172,047, forward strand.
CACACAGGGGAGGCTGCACCCAATGAAATTGTTCTGCATCAGGATAATTGGGGTCACTTTACCTTATGGCCTTCTTTATTTGTGTTACCTCTAGTCGACCTCTTTGTAACATATGTTTCATGCTTAATTGCAACCAGGGCAGTAACTGTGCTGCGATTGGCTATAGTGGCAAGTAATACTGTGCTGTGATTGGCTAGTACTGGCAAGTACTAACTAAGAATATAGAACTTCCTGCACGACAGATCTCTCCCTCGCTGTTCTGCTTTCCTTACCGCCAACAATTTAATTGAATAACAAGCTGATGCTAACTGGTCTTAACCCACCCTCACTCCAGCATCTCACAGCACTTCTCCCCCCAGAGTGTTCCTTATCCAAGTGAGGAAGGAACTGAGGAAAATCAAGGTGAGGAAGGCCACGGTCCAGACGGCATCAGCTCAAGGCTCCTCAAAGCCTGCGCAGACCAGCTGTGCAGGATAGTGGAGCATGTCTTCAACTTGAGCTTCAGGCTGGGGAAAGTACCACAGCTATGGAAGACCTCCTGCGAGGTCCTTAGGAGTGCAGGGAGCACTCCTGAAGACCTCCTCTGACTCTGTAGTGGCATCAGCCATCCTCTATGGAGTGGTCTTCTGGAGCAGCAGCATGGCAGCGGCTGACAGGAAGAGGCTGAACGAGCTGATGAAGAAGGCCAGCAGCGTGCTGGGGTGTCCTCTGGATACTGTGGAGGTGGTGGGGTACAGGAGGATGATGGCAAAGCTCTCGTCATGCAGGACACTCTTGCAGCTGCTTCAGCTCCTTGAGCCACAGGCTGATTCATCCCGGTGTCTGAGGGAGAGGAACCACAAGTCCTTCCTCCCTGCTGTTGTCAGGCTGCACAACACACTGCAGTAGATCGCTGGAGATCCTGGCAAACTCTGCACTTTATTCTTCCTCTATATATTTTGTAAATAGTATTTAGTATTGTTATTGTGTTTTGTGTTTTATATTTATTTTTCTTTTAATGCTCTTATGTGCACCGATGTTGTGATTTTTTAAATTTCCCCACTGTGGGACAAATAAAGAAATATTAAATCACATAAGTCCACATATAGAGCTAGATCATTTGATTTGAGTGTGAAGTAGCAACTGCACACCATGCCAGAACCTCCATAGCCATACTGAGATTATGACACTTAATTGTTTGATATAAAATGTTGAGGTTTGCCCTTTTTTTCCAAAGTTTGGCAGCATGCTAAATTGAATCCAATTCAATGACAAATGCAACCAATTGTTTCTGATAGCTGCAACAGCGTTCCATCACTTCCCTTCACCTTTTACACTAATTTGTGGGTGTACGGTTCATCATTTTGAGTTACCAATTATCATTACCATATTCAGTTATCAATTCATATACACAACACCCTTCTGCTGACAGTGAACCCTTACTGCACTCTCCAACATCGTCAATGTAATACCCAAAGTGTATGTTTAATTTATGACCTTGCACATTAGTGGGAGGATGGTGAGGTATGGAGGGGGGAGGGGGGGTGAATGACAGCGTTGCAGAGTGCAGGCATCGCTATCGTTGAGTGTCACGCCGCCGCCTGCAGCCTCAGACTCTCCTCCCCGGCCCATTTTCTCTGTGTATGTAGATCTTTCTGTGTCTGCACCGCTCACGTTCATGTTCACGTTCACAGTCTAAACCATGACTGCAACCCCGAACGTGGAGAGAACTCTGTGGTGACGTTTGCGCCTCATGGACCGGATTACAAAGGAAGTCAGGGACTTCATAGAGAGAGGAAATTCACAATGAGCTGATTCTTGATTTAAGAAAAAAACAAGGTGATGACAGACACCCCTGCCTCCATTAATGGAGCTGATGAACAGTCGGCATCATGAAGAACCTGACGTGGTCTCATCTTATATCCTGTCCGTAGCCATAGACAGTATAACATGTGGACACAGTCTCCGTGACGTCATCCGCAGTGTTCTAACGAGCCTGTGAAGCTCAAAGAGAAAACCGTCTCATCCCAAAGAGGGCAAGAGAGGTGGATCGTTGATGGACTGGTGGTGGTCCACGACCTGACCTGCAACCTGGCTGAGGAGACACCCACCTGTCACTCAAAGCAGCCAGGCCCTTAATTTGAACTTTAAGTCTAAATAGTGAGTTATTTAATAATCTATGGCGGTTGTGTTTTACCTTTTGAAGCATTTCCTGATGTTTTGGAAATTTACACGTAGGTCTAATTATGTTTGCACTAGTTTCCGCTTGTTTGTAGCTACACCTACAACAAGTGATGTTCTTTAAACGTCATGAACCTCAGAGGGAGCAGGTTGTCTTGGATGGGCGGCTCCAAAAAAAGTTTTTACGATTGACTTCTGTAGAATCTCTTAATTCTCTACAATTACCTTTGCAGCCGCGAGAATCGCCCCCTGCTGGCTATGAGAAAGGGGGCAAGTTGGCTTCCACTTAGAACTGGAGGTTGCTGCCTGATAAATTAACCGTAAACACTGGAAGCAACAACGTTTTATAAATCACAAATAGGATTTGTCTAAAATTGAATTCATTCAGCTGATGAATTACAGCTGGATTGTTGCACAAATAATCCCATTTCCAAATGAGGCTGTGCTAAATTAAATAGCTGAGAATAGATCAATGAGCACACTTGTATGCTCAATGTATATATAGAAATATCCAAAGATGTTGTTGAGCGTACCTAATACAGCCCTGTAAGTACAGACAGCGTTGTGTTTGTGCCATGCTCCAGTTATTTGCATCTGTAATGTAACAATGACTAAGAGAGTAATGTGCAGCTCTCAGCTGTAACTTCAGGCTGTTTGCATCCACGTCTGATAAAACATGTAGAAATTGTAGCTCTCTTTTTAATAAATTCCCCCACAGGGTAAAACCACATAGAATATTACATTGTTCAACCAACATGACTATCAGTGGTGGAAAGGAGCCCCAATGTAGCACGACACTCCACAGTCACGGTCGTATGCAGCACAGAGGTCTCCGGGATTTGGACCGGTGCTGACTGACTTAATGGATAACCGTGCACCAAAAATATTGTACAACCCCAAGATTAACGACTCGCTTATCTGTTCCTCATCTTTGCTTGAGTGCTTGTTTGTGTGAGTGCTGACGTGGTGAAGTGGAAGATCTTATCCTGTTCCTACAGAATATTTACTGAACAGCTTGAGGGGAGCAGACATGCGAAGCCTGATTCCGATGTATAAATAGTTTAATTATTCTGCTGCTTGTTGCTGTTCATCCCCGGACATACAGTACATAATCTCAGACTTAATCTGATTTAGTTTCTGGTTGGCCGCTCTATATTAAATAATTCAATTTAGCCCACAAATTAGTTTAACTTTAAGCCCATATGTGTTAAACAATTGAACACAACACGGTCAACATGCATTTGATATTTGGAGATCCTTTGAGCTTCTTCTGTGGGTCATTCATCGCAACACTTGATCGGATTTTCATTTACCGACAGGTCATTTATATCAATTCATCTGTTATAGATTGTTTGGCCTCCAAAAATCTTCAAATGCACATTAGGAATGCCCCCAAATCAATTATTTAGTTCAGTTTTTTTAACCTCAGTTATATCTAGAATTCCTGAGTCGGCCACGACTGTTTATCCATTCTTGCCTCAGGGAGCTCTTGATGTAAATCTGAACTTGTCTCCCCTTGCCTCCCCCCATAGCCTATAGCCACATATGGCACACTGTCATTGACAAAGGCTACTGTACAGCCCGGAATCACAAACACATGTGACTGCGATCCTGCCCAACAAAGCAGAATAACAGACAGAGAGCATTACTCAGATGGAGAAAGAACCCAAGAAGAAAGAGGATGTGAACGGTTGACAGGATGGTGAGATACAGACACGCACCCAGAGAGTAAGAGAGAGAGAGAGAGAGAGAGAGAGAGAGAGAGTAATAATGCATGGTTGTGTGTTAAATTATATCCAGCTCAATGGGCTTGTAATTTCAGATGCGATTCAACTGGAAAAATTACCAACACTGCAGATGATTGGCTGAGCCGTCTGTCAGTCTGTGCCAGTCCAGAGTGTCTCTCCATCCCCACGCTGCACGAGGGTAAGGACCGACCTCAGAGCAAGAGTCTGAACAGCTGTCGACCGCTTTTAAAAATATATATTTTTTTAATTTGACCGGTCTACTCTGGAGCTTTCTTGTTGTTTTTTTCCGTTCGACTGGTGGGAACGAGCCGGACGCACTGAGTTGTGTGGAGTTCCTGTTAACTACGGTATGTCTGGTGAGTGTTTTGCGGCGCTGAGAGCGTGAAGAGCTGCGAGGAGAGCAGAGGGTCCGGAGCCCCTCTGCAGGGAGAGATGAGGAGAAAGAGGCTCTCTGTCACGGGCTTTTTACTCGCCTGGAAACTGATACTGTTACATGGGTAAGTACAAGCGCACTGCTCCGCTCATTCCACAACGCGCGCGCACACATACGCGCGCCCAAGTCAAAAGGCAGCTCCGTGAAAAAGTGTTTTTTCTTCAGGATTGTTTACCTGCTGGGGCCAGTTGTATCAAGACATGGGAGAGAAGCCCCGAGCAATATTGTCTTTATATGTCAAAATCAGTTTTAGCATACATTTGTGCAGAATATACAAATATACCAATTCTAATTGCATTGCAAACATGTTTAAAAAGAGTGCATTTCTATACATTTCGATCTTTTACATTTTGGAAACAGACATTTCGTTGTAGCCCTATCTAATTACCAGTGGAATAATTGTTAAATTGACATTATCTTTTTATCTTCTATTTTTTATTGTAAAATACCATAATTCCCTATAAACATAAAATGTGGTCCAAACATCCCTCCAAAAAAAATTCTAAATACATATATTGTGTTTATTTAGGAAAAAAATCAATATTGAGTTAGAGTCTAACATTTCAAATGGCCGGACTCAATGGAGCAAGCAGGGCGAGACAATGATACAAATGGGATTAGGAGCTCAGCCTCTCTCTATGAGGCATTCGTGTCTGGAAGAGGGGACAACATCTGCCTGCCAAAACCCACAAACAACAACCCATCACACTCTCATTCTGACAAGAAAAACACATCTGCTAATGTTAGGGCATCAACACAGCTATCTAATTACCAAACAGGTTATCTCTTTGGCTTGCTGTGTCTGTTTATAATTCATTCATTTTCACTTTCATGAACATTGGGATATTGTGCATTTCAAATCCGAGGAGCACATGAATGCACCTTGTCTGCTTCTCCGAATGCCATTCTAGTTTTCTTGTGATTTGCATCAAAGTTGTTCAGCTGTCAGTGTGTTTGTCAGCTCAGATGTGTAGGTGTTTTATTCCGTGCTTGATGCCTTTCCAAAACTGTTCATCAACTTCTGCTACAGCCGACTGTCTGACTATCTGATGGATTTTATGAAAGGTGTGATGATTAATGATGTTGAGTTTTACTCCGGACAACAGGTCAAACAAGCAGCGACGTCCGTAACTGCTGGCTGCGTTTGTGTGCCCAGCATCACACAGACGGTGCTTGAAAACTGTTCAGCTGTTGTCAACAAATAGATTTAGAAAGTGATATCAACATTTTCAAATCATTTTGTAGCGCCTACTTTCATTTAAATAAATCTGAAAGACATGATGTGTTTCTAAGTTCTTTCTGTGCCAAACAGGCCTTGACAAATTCTACTTTAACTTCAGAACTCCTTAAATGCTTGGGAACAAAGGAGGGATTAGGTCTTAGGGAAACCGCATTGCAGGGTAACAGGCAACTTGGGCACACCAACAGGATGGCTAGTTCACACACTCTCTTAGCTAAGATCAGTGCAACAAAGCTACATTTAAAGACAAAGCCTTCATGAGGGGAGGAGGCACGCATCCCCGGGCATTGCCTTCTGACACTTTGCAAGAACCGCCTCACGAGAAAGGTGGCCAAAGAATGGTCTGTCGCCAAAACCATAAGATATACGTACAAGCTAACACTTAGACATTAGACAGTCCTTCATCACCAACACTGCAAAGTGCAGGGTATGGACCCGACTGCCCAGGACAGGGGATCTAACCTTCTTGCCTGGCACCAGCGCTGGAACCCTGATCAGTATGCCATGTAAAAGGGCCATTGGCATGGGTTGGCGGCTGTGGTAGCTCAACACATCTTGCCACAGTGGTCATTACGAGCAGGAAGTTCTGGAAAGGAGATGTCGGTGGTCGACGTCTGCCGACACGGATGAGGTATTGTTGTTATCATCACCAAACAAAGCTGGAGTCACAGCAGGGATGAGCGGAGGTAGCAGGGGATCGTTGGCGGCTGGAGGGGTACCTGCATGGCATCAACTCCAGTGGGAGTTCTATGTAAAGATATTTGCTGCAATCCACTATTTGAAGCCTTCAAGACGCTATAAGTCAAGTTTGACTTTCTCAGTTTTGTTTGTGCATTTCCCAACGTCAACGCAACCAAAAAGTGAAGCCTGTCTTTCAATGTGGAATTGCACAACAATTTTAGGCATACATGTCTTGTGTATTTCATTTGAACAGACTCATCCTTATGTGCTTGACTACAAATAACGTGTTGCTGCATTGTTATTTATTATGGATGCATTGGATCAAAAAACTCTTAGTTTGGATCGTATCACTGCTCATCCAATCGTATGACAGATCGAATCCATGGGAAAAAGAGATTCCCTGATCGTGTTTTTTGCTGCCAATACGGATTGTTGATGAGCCAAAAAACGGATACAGATTGTTTTTGTTTTGTTTTATTATTGTAGCTGCTATTAGGGATGTTATTGTCAGGATTGTACAATGTGAGCTGCCACCTGCACATCAGGACTATCTAACATCATTCCTCCTCATAGCAATTTGGTGTTAAGTAATTTGGACTAGCGGAGGCGGGAAATGAACCACCGATCTTCTAATTAAAGGACGACCTGATCTACCACGGTTGTGCGTCTCACGCCGTACTGAGCCATAGTCGGTCTGTGTAATCAGAGTAAACACACAGATGGAGCGAGAGAAGGTTATCGAAACTGCTATTTTCCGCAGAGATGAATCTTATTTAACTTCTAAAGAACCAAGAGCAGAACTTTGTCTTGAATGTCAAATGGCAAGAAATGCAACCACGAAACAGCAACATAGTTCCGTGAAAAGAAAGAATCTTTAGATGGTACTGACCAAATCTGGTGTTTGTTGTGTCAAAAGATGTCTGGGAAAAAACGAAAATGAGCTACAATGCCTGAAAACTGCCCATATTGTCTGACCTCCTGTTTCACCCCCCTGAGGTCAATTTGAATGAATCTTTGTATGTGTCAATTTCTATTGTGGATATGTCTGCAAATGTCCGGATGGTTGGCCCATGTGGTTGTGGAGTTAGGTCCATTGATACGCATCTTCCAGATATGATCCATGCCATGTTTGATGGCCAGATCTGCCCCGACTAATCTCACACACTGATGGAACCATCAGCCTAATTGTTTTTGTTTTCATTAATGACTGTATGCTTAAGGGCCTCTCACATTTGCAGTGGTGTGTGTGTGTGTGTGTGTGTGTGTGTGTGTGTGTGTGTGTGTGTGTGTGTGTGTGTGTGTGTGTGTGTGTGTGTGTGTGTGCGTGTCCATGAACACTGCAGCTCTTTAAGAGTGACAGGAGAATATCTGGGATTATGAACCAACAGCACACTCTGCTCCTCCTAGGTTTGTTAAGTTTAGATACATATACTTATTCAGTGCCTTCTCATCTGGAGGTGACCTCACATTTTTACGCTGACTGTGGTTAGTTTTCAATCAACTATTACATTCAATTCAATTAAATTCAGTTTATTTATATAGCCCAATTTCACAAATTACAAATTTGTCTCAGAGTGCTTTATAATCTGTACACATAGACATTCCTGCCCCAAAACCTCACAAAAAGAATAGAATAGATGTAATATGTACAGAAGGACAGATTTAGAGTTAAAATACATTCAATGAATTTGACAGAGTTTATCAATAGTTCACATTAGTCATATTCCACGATGGAGAGTTTGGAGACCTCCACCATCCATCAGGAGATGGAGGCAGAGAGGAGGAGTGGGCGGAGTCCCAACAGGGCAGAGGCACAGCTGGTGGCAGGAATTCACAACCCAGACCATCGATGAATGTTATATGCAGACACCTGGCAGAGATCTGCACTCTAACTTAGTGTGGAATTATTTTTTTATCCTAAAAGGGTCTGTTTGAAAACCTTGGGGAGAATAACTTTGGAAGAATAACTTTGGGAGAATAATTTGGGAGAATAACTTGTCGGTTGGACCATCCTCACTAACAATGGACTATTCCTTCCAGGTCTAGCTGCCTCGTATCATGTGAACTTGTCTGTTTGTTTATTATTTATAAATGTATTGTCTGTTGCCGATGTTATTGAGTATGTTTTTGTCAATTTCTTTTATCATATTCATGTTTTTGCTTATGACATTTGGTTAAAACACTCCATAGCAAGCCGCTCTCTTTGTCAGCCATCAAGCAGCCAACCTTGAAACAATTATATCCCTTTTATGATGTCATTATTTTACCGTCACTGCGCGCACACACACACACACACACACACACAAACACACCCACACACTCACACACAATCACACATAAAAGCACAAAATTAAGTGTGACACATTTGGTTCTGGCCAACCCACACAGCATACGGAATGTGCCAGCATAACAGAAAGCACAACCCGCTATCTTTGTGTTCCAGATTAAAAAATATATAATATCATGTTTGAATGTCTTTAACAAATTAGGTTGGGATTAAACTAGGCTGTGCTTAGTGTCTCTCTTCCTGCACTCAAAAAAAACGATTCAAGCCCTTCTTAGAGGTAACTCAATTAAAAATTATTTAAAACATTCAAATAAATCAATTGCAAAACAAAGATATTTATATTTCATGGGTGCAACACAAAATGTAGGAATACTTTCATTATTAGATTTATTTAGGTTGCAATCACAAAAATGATTCAAGTCTTCTTAGAGGTGACTCAATTAAATATTGTTTGATACATTGAAATAAATCAATTACAAAACAAAGATATTTATATTTAATGTGTGTAACCCAAAACGTAGGAATACTTTCATGTATTAGATTTATTTAGGTTCCACTAACAAAAAAACGATTCAAGTCTTCTTAGAGGTGACTCAATTAAATATTGTTTAATACATTGAAATAAATCAATTACAAAATGAAGATATTTGTATTTAATTGGTGTAACACAATATATAGGAATTCTTTCATTTATTAGATTTATTTAGGTTAGATGGTGTGCATATCAACTCAAAATGTATGCGTTTAATTGGAGACTACCCTTAGCGCATGGGCCAGCTGAATATCGGTTGTTTTCACAAGGTAAACATGCTGTCAGGGCTGGTGTAGTGTGTAGCACTGTTGCCTCACAACAAGAGGGTTGTTGGTTCGATTCCTGGTCAGGGAGGTCCTATTGTGTGGAGTTTGTTCTCAGTGTGGGTTCCCCAGCTCCCTCTCAGTCCAAAGACTTGCAGTCAGGTTAATTCATCTCTATATTGCCCATAGGTGTGAGAATGAATGGTTGTATGTCTCTATGTGACCGGATGGACTGGCAGCCTGTCCAGGTGACCCCCCGCTCGCCCAATGTCAGCTGGAGTCGGCTCCAAAGACCCCAATGAGGATAAGCGGTACTGAAAAAAGTATTTAATTTCCAATTTATATTTTGAGTTGGACAAACACAAATTAATTTGATTGAATGAATATTGTTATTTTATTTTAGATGTGTTTGATACAAATGAGTTGGACTAACTCAAATGAATTCAATTTAATGAATATTGTTATTTTATTTTAGATGTGTTTGATAAAAATGAGTTGGACTAACTCAATTACATTGTATTGCACTGATGTGCTAAATTTGAGTTGGAGTTGCATATAATTATTGGATGGAAAACCTGCCAACACTTTAATTGAGTTCATCTAATGAGCCATTTCTTTGAATGTGGACAGAGAAGAGTTGGAAACATGGCTCATTTAATACATGGTCACAACCAGTTAGATGTTTTATATTCAGTGGTATTAGTTGGCCTGCAAACATGCAATGCACTTTTAACACATTGTACTATTATATTTATCATTAGATCTCGATGACACCTGTATCATGTATTTTGAGCGAGAGACAGCAGTTCTAGGTCAAAAGCTAATCCATTATTGAACAGATGTTATGCTGCGTCCCTCTACATTACTTAACAATTGCTCTTTGATGTTTTAGAGGAGGGGAGCACAGAATAGAAACAGGGGGGGGATAAGAAGACGAAGACATTGCAGGGGGAGGAGAGAGAGCATGCGAAATCATGGGGAGAGGCAACAGCAACATAAGCGGCTGAGCAGCTGAGCTGACAGTGACAAAGAAAGGTGGAATCAATCGGACTTGTTACCTGGTGAGAGTGAGGAGGGGTCTCTGAGTGTTACCTGGTGAGAGTGAGGAGGGGTCTCTGAGTGTTACCTGGTGAGAGTGAGGAGGGGTCTCTGAGTGTTACCTGGTGAGAGTAAGGAGGGGTCTCTGAGTGTTACCTGGTGAGAGTAAGGAGGGGTCTCTGAGTGTTACCTGCAGGCATACGCAGCAGCAGTCAGGGTAACTGAACACGCGGGGCTAGTTAAGTTGGTCGAGTATTGCTCGTAGATACGGTTGATATTGTATACCACTCACAGTTGCATCCATGGATAACTAACTTCTTGAAATGACTTAAGAAATAATAGTGTGCCTGTGGTGTCATTTCTATATTAGTGGTTATGGGCCCCCAAAACCATTAAGAATCTAATTAATTTGATTTATTGGGCTGTTGTCTCAGAGAGAGAAAGAGAAAAACAAACACACACACACACACACACACACACACAGACTATTGGTTCCGTTTAGGCGTTGACCCTGAGTACCTCTTGGTCTTGGGCACAGGGCCCGAACAAACTGAGTGGCCAGTACCTCGCCAAGGGGAGCAGCGTGGTTCATAATAAAGGCACACACATGCATGATGATGAGTGGTGTGATGACTCAGACTCGGAGCACACGCGTCCACGTCCATGAGACTCACACACAGAGCGGTGCACCAACCAGGGAGCAGCTCCGCACTCTGGCTCCCAGCTGCGTGACTCTGTGTCACAGCTCTGGCTATGACCGCAGGACAGAAGAACGTGTGCACTCCCAAGTTAGATGAGGATGAAGTCAGACATTGACAATGATAACAGCTTTATGTCTGACGCTATATTTGATGTTGTTTCTTTTTTTAATAACAACAGGGATTTGTTCTCGGCAAGGAAACAGGGACAGCAGGGACAGTGTCCACAGACCCGAGGGCAGATGAGATGTCATGTTTGATTTATTTTGTATTTGATAGGAACTGACTAAGTAATAGTGGCAAAAGGGAATGGGATTTTTTGTTATTTTCAAGCAGAACATGTTGACCTTTTTATTTGCCATGGACTAGTTAAACTAAGCTCGACTTCCTCCTGTCTCCTAGTCTCTAGATCCCTCCTCCAGCTCTGCTCTGCTCTCCTTCACTCCCCTCCTCCCAAAGCTCAATGCATATTAATGAGTAGCGGCCGACTTGCCCTATGTTGTCACCACCAGTGTGTGCGTGTGTTTAGAAGAGGTTAAATGAGGAAAGGAACGGATGGTCTGGGCTCTGGATTTTATAAGGTTATAATTCCCTGCCGGGGGTAAATGAGGGCTGTATTGAATAGGTGCGTGTACGTCTAAGTGTGTGTGTACGTGTGCGTGTGTGTGAGTGTGTTTAGTAGTATGATCTTTGCAGTCAGCAGAGCTTTTTTATTCCAACTGACAAATATATATATATATATATATATATATATATATATATATATATATATACAAAAGCTTTACCTTAGCATTTTAAAGCTAAGACCCTGTAACACAATAAGTCACACCAAACATGAAGAATTCATTCATGCCTCTTTTGTGGAGCAGTTTATACTACGGGAGAGTGGGGTTACATGCGATTGGATGTTTGTTTCTTTACGTAAACATATTAAAAAAATATTAAAGATACCATATATAATTTACAAGGATGTGCGGTGGAGAAAAGCTTTGAGTCTAAAACCCTCCAAAGTGGCACTCAGAGGCAGCATATTACCTCCCATACTTCTACATTTTGGACAAATGTCTTATTTCCACAAAGGTCAGCAAGCTCAAGACAGTCCGCTTTTCGTCAAAGTGGTCTAAATTTACCAAATGCTTGTTTTCTTTTAACTAAATATTTAAATTAAATTAAATGTATCTGTTGTGGTTTAGTGACCATATCAAAATCAGAGGTTCTTTTTTCCTAAAAATAACAAAAAAAGGATTTCATTATTGCTGTGAAAAAATCCCCTTCAAACAACAGCTCTGTGCTGTGAACGCAGAAGATCGTAATCTGTGCTTTGTTTCCATCACAGTGTGGGGCAGTGCAAGGAGCTGGACAATGCACCGAGGACACGGCAGGCCCCGATGTCTCCCTCGGATTTTATGGACAAACTAATGGGCCGAACGTCGGGATATGATGCCAGGATAAGACCGAACTTTAAAGGTATCTCGCTGTCTGTCTGTATTTCTTTCCAGTAGGCCTAAAGTCACAGGAGACTGAAGCTACTTTCAGCTGGTTAGACGGCTGCTCTGCCTCTTCTGGCAAGGTTACTGCACTGCAAGCGTGGAGGCCTTTTCCCGTAGTTAGGAATGAATGAGCAGCAGTGAGATCCCATTCCTAAGAATAACCCAATGACATCACTGGTCACAGGCTTTAGAGTGTGTTGTGTTTTAATTGAGAAGGATTTGCCCTCTGCTGTGATCACATGACCCAGACATGTGACTTTTCTCACTCACAGACTCTCAGCTGCTAGGAGTCCATTCTCTTGTTTCTCTCTCTTCTCTTTCATCCAAGCAATGCAGGTGTCCTGTTTCATGCCATGGTAGACTCTAGTTCAGGCCTGGCCAACTCGCGGCTCTTTGCCTGGTTTCATGCAGCTCTTATGTTCATATTGAATTTTGTGGTTTTTTTAATGTGTGTGTTCGCTTCGCTTGAATAAACGCGCATGTGCGTGAGATGAAAATACCGCAAAGTTTCCCAGTATGGTCAAAATCATATGAGTAAACAATATTAATGTTGGAATGGAAATCTGTCCATACCGAAACTAACTGCAATAGCCACGGCTGGAGCGCCAGCCATGATCGGATCTTTGAACGGGCTTGTGAGGCTGGGCAAAGCTAACCAAACATTTCCAGAGTTTGGGAATTGCCACTGCATCATCCACAAGAGCAACTCGTGTCTAAATCATTGAATATAAACAACGTCATGAAGCCTGTGATGGAAATCGTCACACACATGCGCTTAACCACAGACAATTCAAGAATCTCATCGCTGAGCTGGACCGAGGGCTTCCAGGTGACCTGCCGCTGCACTGCACTGAGGTGGCTGTCAAAAGGCCCGGTACTCTCGCTTCTTTGAGCTTTTGCCATGAAATTGTTCATGGAAGAAAAAGACAAGGACTATCCCGAGCCCTCGGACCTCGAGTGGATTATGGATCTGCTATGGACGTGACATGTTGTGTCACTTAGACGGACTGAACCTGACCCTGCAAGTTAAGAATGCTGCCTGACCTGGAGCAAAGTGTGTTTACTATGGTCAACAAACTGAAGCTGTTCAAGGCGCATTTTCACAAGGGAGCTTTAACGCATTTTCCTACTCTGCTAAAAGCCAGCGGGCAAGTCACCAGCGCCGCCCTGAATAAGTAAAGAGACAGATATGCAACACCGATTGAAAACCTGCACGAAAGCTTTGCGACCCGTTTCGTTGTTGCTCTACAACTGAAAACGCCACTGATTACATTCCTCGTCGACCCATTTAATGCAGAGACGGACTGTTTGAAAACGCCTTGCTAGTCACAGATGAGGCCACAGCTGAGTTAGAGGTGATGGATCTTTGTGAGGAGGACCAACTGAAACCTGCTTTGGGAAGGGACCATTGAGTTCTGGAAAAGTGTGCCAATGGAAAATGACCCCAATGTCAAACAGGCTGCACTGCAGGTGGAACATGTGAGGCTTATTGTTGCATAGCAGTCACCTAAGCATGAACATTAAGTTACAACTTAAAATCAAAATTGTGATCGGTACACTTCCTTTGGTAAATGGTACATATTTCCCAGAGAGGAATGACATTTGCCTCCAGGCCTGCTGCTTTGTGTTGTGATCGCGGTAAGTAACTACGGTCTGTAAAGCCCTAGAGCTCCAGGTATCAACTGAATGTCATCCAATGAGAGGCGTTCAGGGCAAAGCACATTTCTGTTCAGCACAATGATTAGTTCCGTTGTTTCGCTGGCAGGCCAAACTCTTCTGATCCCACTTCATGTGTTTATTTCATTTCATTTCCACAGTTAATGGTTTCCTTATTCATTCACAAAACTCACATTGTGTGACATTACTTGATGTTACGGGCTGGCTCCTTGATGAACTAAAACCAGAAGCAGTTCAATAATAATTTTATTGTAGATCAAAACTTTAATGACTTTGATGGAGAGGAGAGAGAGAGAGAGAGAGAGAGAGAGAGAGAGAGAGAGAGAGAGAGAGAGAGAGAGAGAGAGATGCCAATGGGCGGGACAAAAGGGCAGTTTTTAACACCCCTCATGGGTTGCACAGCCTGTCATTGGCTAAGGACAGGAGTGCCCGGACCACAGCAAAGTAAGAATAAAAGACAAACCACCAAGCATTTCTATCGGCTCACAAGTCTGGGATGCAGATACTGAGGTGCAGAATCAGTGGCCTGTCGCTCCTTCAAACTTTACTATATTTTCAGGTTTTTCTTTCAGCTTTGACATTTTCATTTGTGCTCGCATTCTTATCCTAAGGGATACTTTAAGGAACTTTCATTTTTAAACACGATTTTTGGGTTGTATTTGATGGGCCCAGAGAACCAAACACACTTCAACTTTCTGAAGAAATAAATGTGTTTATGAAGCACATTCTACATACCGTACCTCATTATTTGCTACATATTTTTTGTGAGTCTTTCGTTACACTCGTCACTACAATTGCATCATTTGTATTACGTGTCTCTCCCTCTGCAGGTCCTCCAGTGAACGTTTCCTGCAACATTTTCATCAACAGCTTTGGGTCCATTGCTGAAACCACCATGGTAAGTAAAAGAGACATTGCAGTTAAACAAACCCTCTTAATTTACAGGGAAAAACTTGCCACCTTTTTAAATGGATGTCCAATCAGTGTTGATGGGAAATGTCGTGCATTGAAGCCGTGAGTTCCTTGTGCGTGTGATATATTGGCCTCCTGGTCCTGATGCGAGTTGCTGGCGCAGGGTCACACCATCGTGTGTCCGAGGGGCGCAAATAAAAACACAGAGACTCCGTCGTTATGAAGAAGATAGCAACAACTGTCACACATCGTTGCAGCTCCACAGAAAAGCTTGCAGTCGCGTGAGGTGGCAACAGAATCCCTCAGCGGTCATCTGCCCTCTCGGCCCCGCAGGTCTTGGTTGTCTCTTCCAGTTCATCCTGAGGATCCTGAGCCAGCACACACTAGCGTCCATCAAACACTGCCCACACTGACAATCTTTACACCAGAATTATTATGTCTCTCTTGAACCTCAGAGGGCAATTTATGTATACTCTGGTTAGAATAAATGCAGCAAAGTCAGCCAAAACCCTGTGACATGTATCCTTGTCCATAACTCTTTTATATTTTGGAAATGGTAGCTTTTCCCAAGGAATTTTCCCTGTAAAAAAATGAATTTATCATCAGAGAGATGCAGTTATTGTATATACACAATGTGTAACATTCCTCTGGATTTGGGGGAATCTTCTTGTTTCAGACAAACTGACATTTTAAACTGAATGCATATATTTGTCCTTGACAGAATGCTCAATCCTGTCTATTAAATAGGTACATCTTGACAGTTTGAGAGCAGGTGCAAATATAGTTGATAGCTACACCAAATCATCGATTAATACCGTTTATGTAGTCTTACAAATGATGACGTATACTTTTTCTTTAAGCTAACATTGCTTTGAAGGTTGCTGTGTGGCCTTCTGTGTGGAGCATCAGTCAGGGTGTCTCTTTACACAGTAAATTCCCCCGTGTTGAACATTCATTGTTGAAGTATTTTGACTCTTTCAGAGTTATTACAACAATAGCAAGAGTCAATAGGCCCCAATGTTGGTGTTAATATTCAGAGTTAAACAGGTTTGTGTAAAATATACAGTGTTAAAGTGAATTGATTGTCAGAGTCATTACAACTAGAGCAAGAGTAAAAAAAGCCCATGTTGATTACTGTTACTCTAGAAATCTCCGCCCCCCCCCCTTCTCCTTTCAAATTAAGTTTCATCTTGTGCATTTTAATTCTAGAAATAATTTCTCTCAATCACTTTTTTGTATCAAATGTTGATATTTTAAATGATAAATCAAATGTTGATATTTCAGAATAAAACATTTTAGAATAACTCTATACCGAGTTCAACTTACACTCGAGATGTGTTTGTGGCGAATAGCAGACCGTGACAAAAACTACACAGTATAATTGTCAGTGTCAATTTAACACTTCAAGAGTACATTAACACTAAGCCAGTGAACATATGGTCCATATTTACAAATGTAAATAACACTAAAAGTGTTATTTACATTTGACATTGACTCGTTTTAATGTAAGAAACACTTCTCAGCTGTTCTGTACAGTAAAATAATGAACTATTAAATGTTAACACTATGTTCAGTTTTACTTTAACACTAAAGATAAGGGACCATATGTTCACTGGCTGAGTGTTAAAATGTGTTCTTTAAGTGTTAAATTGATACTGACAATTTTACTGTGTAGCAGAATTTTAACAAAAATCCTGTCAGGTTCCAAATTATTCTTAGCTCAATCCAATTATATATATATATATATATATATATATATATATATATATATATATATATATATATATATATATATATATATATATATATAATTTTATTTGTCTTATTGTCCATATAGTTGGTTGTTCTGTAATTTTTTATTTATTCGTTTTGATTGTCTGGTGTAACTTGGAAAAACTTAAAATAAAATGATTGAAAGAAAGGAAGACACTATTCAGTACGTCTCTGTGAAATGATCGAACATGTTAGTGATGCTTCGCGACTCTCCAGCACCACTCCAGCGTCGTAGTCCGTCTCTTTGACAGTGAGCTGGTTGTGACCACTGAAGCCTTCTCTTAAGACGTTGGCTGGAGGATTGAAGCTCTAAGTGCTCTCTGCACCACCGGGACTTGTTCTGACGGTTACGCCATTTGTCCGTGCGAGTGTGTTCCCCTGTCTAGCACCAACTTTGATGACATATTTCAGAATTTACAATATTTCAAGAGTTTATTTTAGTTTGTTTGAGTCCACTTGTTCTTCTTTTCACCGGTTTGCGGTGTAAAACTTTGGGAATTTTTATTCCTCATTTTTATTTGTTGATTTCTTTTAACTTAGTTTTAGTCAGTCTTCAAGACTTTTCATTATATCGTTTGAGGATATCTGTAGTTATGACATTCATGGCTCCCGTAGGCTGTTCCTGTGTGTGTGTGACTGGGTGAGATTGGGCACTCGAGTGGTTGGAAGTACAAGTCTGTTCACCGACTGTAACTTGTTTACCCTCATGAGTAAAGTGTGCGTGTGTATCACGCCACAACATTCAGTTTCTTCTCCTGTGTCCATTAAAGCTGCTTGTGCACAGGGAATAGCTAACGGCTGTGTGGAGGGAGGTAGGGAGGAAGAGAGGGAGGGAGGGAGACAGGGAGTCAGTGGGTAGCAGGGCCGTCTTTCAATCACGGGGTTGGAGGTTCGATCCCCGCCCTAGTCGATGTGTCCTTGAGCAAGACACTTAACCCTGAGTTGCTCCCTGTAGCTGTGTCTACAGTGTATGAATGTAACATGATTGTAAGTCGCTTTGGATAAAAGGGTCAGCTAAATGACTTGTAATGTAATGAGAGACGGACGGAGGGAGAGACGGACGGAGGGAGAGACGGACGGACGGATGGACGGATGGACGGATGGACGGAGGGAGGGAGGCTGTTTCACACCGTACGTCAGGCGAGTGTGAAAGGTCCTATACTGAGAGCTGTGGAGAGCACTTAGAGGTTTGTATATGCACGTCCATATGTCACGTTTGGATTAAGACCTTTCTCACCATCTGTTGTCTCTTCTCCCCACTCCTCACTTCATTTCAAGAGAGTGCCATGAAATAACCTAAACGCATAAATAACACATTTCAAATAAGGCATTAGTAACATGGCAGGAAGTCGAACTGTCGCTGGATATAATTTCACACACATTTACAAGTAGGATTTAAATAGTGGATGAATGGATAGTCTAATAAAGGATATATTTTACATTCTAGAGCAGTCGCTTATTGGAGGTATTGAACGCTGCAAGCTTCTTCAACACATTGGAAAAATAAAATATGATTTCTTCAAAACAGGTATATATTTTGTTAATGCACAAAATGAACCATGCATCAGTTCTCCACAACATCACTGTGTTCAAAGAACCAAACCAACAAAACATGAATTTCACACAAAAAACACAACTCAATTAATATTTACTGCAGATTAATGTGACTTACTGTTGCCTTTCAGATACAAGTTCAGAAATGCGTGGCTTCACCTCGGCAAGTGCAGAGAACAGGCGATGTAGCCTTTTCATGTCTCTGTTCACCTTGAATTCAGCGAGAGTTGTGTTCTTGTATATCTCCGTGCAGCTTTAGGAAGGGTTCCTTTGGTTCTGCCGGTGCTCGACTAGAATTGCTGAACTTGGCCATTGAGGACAACATCTGTCGTAACAACAATGGTTGTTCCACCCACAGCTTCTCGACGAGTGTCGTTCGGTTGCCGCTGTCCTGGCACTTGAGTGGTGCCTGCCGGCGACTCGTCGCAGACATGTTGTTGAGTCGCCGCTGAGTTGTCGCTATACTGGCACCTAGCTGACGACTGGCTGATGCTCGCCACTGAGTCGTCGCTGCCAGTGATTGCACTCGCCCTCTCGTATTGTGTGATCGAATTAACACAACCCACAATTGTCTAACCCCCCCTTGTAGATACCAAGGGGATGTAAGAAGTCGCGAAACACACTTTATTCAAACTCAAAACACAAGCGGGGATGTATGCAGGCGGCTTTAGGCTCAAAACACGTCACATAAAATGCATCATACAATCTTGCCAAAAGCAGTAATGTCACTGCCTTGCCCATAAAGTACAACTTCGGCTTAACTTGTCTCCTCATTCCAGGCCCCATTGTCCTCTCGTAACATCCTTCCACAGCGGTTCCCTCTCCTGACCTGCTCCGCCCACTCACGCACCTGCGGCTCATTCTCCTAATTACGCTGGCAGTTTAAATGCTGTCCTCGTTCACCTCCTCGTTTGCCAGACTTTGGCCCCGCCTACTGCGTACTACTGCCGAGCGCAGCATGGAGCTTGTAGTAAATACTGCACACTGCACCTACCAGTACAACACCATTTTTCAGGACGATAAGCCGGGCTTAGACCTAGTATCAAATTTGTAAAGCAATGTAGAAAAACAACTCATTCCACTATTTAAATATTGTATTTTCAACACCAAAAAACAATAAAACGGTTTTGGTTTAAGACCAATGTGTGTGTTTACTCTATAAGGTACAGCATGGCGTAGCTCCCCCACCCCTTAACCAATATCTTAACAGCTCGTGGTCAAGTTACAAAAACAAGATCATGTATCTGCTTTTTCGCTTCAGCACAAAACCCTGGAGCGTTTTGTTTGGTTAATACCGTAACTAATTTTAAAACACTCGGGTTGTCTCAACAAGTCTCCCTCTGCCCTGTCGGAGAGAGGCTGCTCTCCCCTTGCCACCCCCTGCTCCTCGGTATCCGGTCTGTGAGCTGCGAGCAGGGCGATCGGGAAGCTGTTCAACTCCATAGGGGCAGATAACCACAGCTTACCAATAACTTTGATACAAACATTTGTGTTGCGATACTTAAACAATCTGTCAGCAGGGAAGTCAAAGCCTCTTGTGTGAAACCGGTCACACCGCATTCTGGAGCTTCTCAACTCCAAACAAATGCTGGAGCTGATTCTTCGACCCACTATTCATAAAACTGCCAATAAACAAAATCTTCACAGTTAATTTCTCGGCTTAAATTACCCCACATTAAACTAGCCACATAGGCTGTACCATTCCATCAGGTTGCACTGTGGGACACAGTTGCAAGGTGGACCGGTTCGATGCATACTGATACTGATATTTATTTCTGACATGACATTCAGGTATTTTTGATACAGCAAATATTGATTTGGTTTGTGGATTAAAGTTTGACTTCCCGTATTCTGGTTTCTGGCGACTGCCTTGTTAGTTTGCCTCTTGCTAATTGGCCCTCTGACCGTATTTGGAATTCAACTTTGGAATGTGGACCTTATGGAAGTCTTCCTGTGATGGGCCCAGATACCATTATACAGGTGGTAGTGAGGGAGATGAAGGTCTCTGAAGTTCAATTTGTAATAAATGTGTAACGTCCTGTTCCGTTTCTCCTCTCTCCTGTGTTCTGTGTCTCCTCTGTTTCTCCTATATGTCTCCTCTGTCTTGATTGTTTCATTCCATTCACCTGCCCTCAGCCACTCCTGTCTCCTTGATTGGTTAATTCCCTTCACCTGCCCTCAGCCACTCCTGTCTCCTTGATTGGTTAATTCCCTTCACCTGCCCTCAGCCACTCCTGTCTCCTTGATTGGTTAATTCCCTTCACCTGCCCACAGCCACTCCTGTCTCCTTGATTGTATATTGTATATATTGTGCCAGTCGTTGACTTGTCTTCTGTTGGTTTGTTGTCTTTATCTCTGTCTCAGTGTCTCTGTTCAATGTCTCATTCCCAGTCTTTGTTAGCATGGTGTTTTTTGTTTCACTCAAACCTGGAGTCCAGCCTCTTTCTCTGCACCTGAGCCTCACCCCGTAACAAAATGACATTGTGTGAATGGATGTTGTGATGTCGTGCAGTTTAGTCACTTAAATTCACTCTAATCCCTCTTGTTTCCGGAGATTATCTCATCCAGACATTATCAGAGCGCACATTTATAGAACTTGTATTTATTATCCAAGGAACAATGGAATGGTTTATAACAATAATATTAATGATATGGTAAAACAAAGAAGGTAACACCTTGTCACAAAACAATAGGCATTATTATTATTTGTATTATTATTATTATTATCATATAATGCTTATTGTTTTCCCATTACATCACTGAATGAGAGGAGATGGACAGACAGGACGAAATTATGCTCAGTGTCACACACACGCATGCACACAGGGCTTATGGCCAGGTTGGTTTATTCTGGTCTTTACACGCTTCCAATGTTAAACAGATTACTGTAAGACTTTTATTTATTTTTTGTTCACTCATTCTCTCCATCCTTGTTAATCCATTCTCCATCTGTGTTCCAGCAGGGTTTAGTAGATCTGGTTGCACGGGGAGACGTTTTCATGCAAAGACTTTTCCCATGTGTGCTCCATTTTAGTTTAGCTGTTTCTTCTTAGCTGTGTACTTATGCACTTTAAAGCTGCATTAATTATGTATTTGTGACTTTGTTTTTGGGACAATGGATAAGGCTGTGTATACTACATTAAAATATTGGCATCTTATAAAGTTTGTATGGCCAATTTGTTAGCAAAAAATATTTGTATTTCTTTTTTTGCAAGCAAGGAGCAAAAAAGGCATTCGTTAAATGTTACTCACCTTACTCCCAACTAATACGTCTTTATTCACTATCTTTTTAGTTTTTACTTAAATAAATGGCTAATGTATTTGAAACCAAGCTTAAAATACATTTGACCACATCCAAATATTCTCTTATTTGAGGCCACCAGAATGGTTATGGTTATCTAGAAAGCACCTGACAAGACTGATAACGGAATAGCTGCAAAGCTCCTTACATACATATCTCATACATATCGTATGTGAAGTTACTTCTTATTTTTCGTGGGTATTTAAATGCATACGATCGTTTCAAAATAAACTGTCAGGAAACTCAGTTAAGGCTCAGTCAACCAAACTACATGGCCATGTTCAGGCAACAAAACATCTTTGTTAGGTTCAGGAATAGACTGTTGTTTGAAATAACCAGGGAAATACGTAAGTTAGGACTTCTTATTTCATACAGGGAATGAACTAAAAGGTCTGCTGGCTGAAAGATTTAGATTTGTTGCGCCCATCCAATTTTGAGACGACGAAAGCTGTATGAGACCATACTGACCGCTAAAATGAAGGCCTACCTACTTGCCAACAGGAATCACATCTCGTGGTAGTGAATCACTGTGCAGGGAATTGTATTTCCAGCTCGGATTAGGTTTCTGCATCAGTGAATAGTGAAATGTAATGAATATGTTGCATGACTCCTAAGCAGCAATGATAATTACATGTTTGTTCTCTTACGAAGTAGGAAACCTAATGCGTAAAAGCTAATGAAAAATACAGTATACACACAGATATATATATATATATATATATATATATATATATATATATATATATATATATATATATATATATATCTGTGTGTATGTATATTTCATGGAAATGGAACAAATGCTGAGTCCTGTTGGACATCACTGCACTGTGTCCAATCCCTCCTTCCCGTGTGGAGATCCGTGAGGGAGAACATGCATATGGCTAAGCCAGAGATGAGGTTAGTGAACGCATCACTAGCTCGCCTGTTAACGCAGCAGCTGACATCCCTCCTGCCTCCCTGTGTGGAGACCGGAGTAGTAGCCATACGTCCTACCATTAAACAGGTGAACCATTCTCATGCCTGTGTGGCCACAACGAAAGAGTAGAGTAGAGTATAGTAGAGTAGAGTGGAAAAAGCCAAGCCTACAATGAGGTCTGTGAACACATCATTGCCGTCTCACTGTCAAATAAGTTCTTCAAAGTAACGATACGGGAAGAGATTATAAATGTGCCACCGTTTGTGGCAGCTTGTATTACAATTATTGTTCCGTCCAACTGAATCACGGTCGTGTGTACGTCGTGAAACATCATTTTCAGGTTGGGCCAAATTCAACGAGACGTCATGGGGAGACGTGAAGATGGGAGATTAATATCCTCTTTTGTTTTAAATGTTTAAATCAGTTGACAGCCGGGTTCAAAACCAATTAAGGCAAGAGTTAAAAAGCAAAAACAATAATTATTGCCAAGTACTTTTGCAAATAAAAGAAATTTACATGACATAAACACGGTGCAATAGTGTATGAGAGCATTTTAAGCCGGCGTGAGGGCCGTGTTGTGGAGTGTGAGGTGGATCATGAGTTTGAGTTGGATGTATCTGAGAAGTAGAATGAGCTGAGTTATAATTCTCTATGTTGGACCAGGTTTTGATGTGACATGATTGGAGTTTTTTGGCAGCCAGTGGAGTTGATTTGGAGCGGGTTCATGTCGATGTGTCGTCAGACAAGACACGTAACCCCAAGTTGCTTACAGCCGCCCCATTGGTGTGTAATTCGGTGTGAATGGTTAACTAGCTGGCTGATGATGGAACGTGGCACCTTCCATGGTCGCCTGCCATCAGTGTATGAATGGGCGAATGACACACAGTGGTAAAGCCCCTTGAGTAGTCATATGACTAGAAAGGCTTTACAAGTCCTGGTAGGGGGAAGGGAGTAGAGGATATAGAGGACAACCAAGACTGCAACTTGTGGGACACCAGCTTCAGGAGTGAAAAGGGTGGAGAGGGACGTGGAAACACTGACTTATATTTGTCAGTTGTGGAGGAATGTTGAAATTATGTTGTAGATGGGTTGTGGTATTTGAAGTTGTTTATCTTTTAGTTTGGAGAGTAAGCTACTCAAAAGATTTTGCCATGAGGAAGTATCGATGGCGAAAGTGAAAAAGCTCCTATCTGCCAAATGATCCAGGAACAGTGGGGGCTACTTCACTGTTGCAAGATTCAATCCCCGGCTCCGCTAACCCGTGTTGATGTGTCCTTGGGCAAGACACTTAAACCCGAATTGCTCCCGTAGCTGTGCCTACGTTGTGTGAATGTCTGTGAATGTTACTTACTGCTGATGTGCAGATGGAACTTGATCTCCTTCCATCAGTGTATGAATGGGTGAATGATGACAAGTAGTGTTAAAGCGCTTTAAGTGGTCGGAAGACTAGAAAAGATCTACACAAGTACAGGTCCATTTACCTACTATCTGCACTTTGTGTATTGTATTTTCATTTTGTTGTATTTTGTTGTATTTTGTGTTATGTTTGGTTATCCTTAACAAATCACATTTTGCAAGAAAACAAGTTTTTCAGATAAAAGATTTAGCTCTTGCCCATCGATATGTTTTTGTGGAACTGTGAGTGATTGCATCTGATAGCTTGAGGGTGTTGATGGTACAAACGGTCTTTTTGGAAGCCACTTGGTGGCGTCCCATGGCCGTGTGATGGGTGAGGCGTACTTACTCCAGCTTCCTATCAGTGTCCTTGTGAGTAATGTGTGTTATTCTCTGTGTTTGTAGGACTACCGTGTAAATATCTTCCTCCGCCAGCAGTGGAACGACCCCAGACTCGCCTATGCTGAATACCCAGATGATTCTCTGGACTTGGACCCCTCTATGTTGGACTCCATTTGGAAACCGGACCTGTTCTTTGCCAATGAGAAGGGAGCCCACTTCCACGAAGTCACGACCGATAACAAACTGCTCAGGATATTTAAGACTGGGAATGTTTTGTACTCTATAAGGTAAGTGTAGGACAGTACCTGTTTGGGAAAATACGTAGGTTATTTTGGAGGAATACATGACCATTATAAGTACTCTATTTCTTTACGATAGTGCACCATTCTGTCTTTTTACACTCGGGAATGAAGAATGCATTTTTTTGAACACATGTTTTGTAATTTCCTATATCTTCTCATGCCATTTGTATTTAATTTGCAGTGCCCAACCCAACCCAAAGTAATGTGGGTTGTATAATCATCTCCTAACCCTGCTCTGTTCATATCAAAATAAAAAGTAACTTCATTTCCAAGTCCAAAAAGATGACAAAATCCTCCATTTTACAGCTGCATTCAGAGCTCTGTCCCTTTCAACGTGAGATGCAGATAGAAGTTTTGCATTGCTGCATGAAACTTTATACGTATGTCTTTAATATATTTGCCAACCTTGGGGTTGTACTCTGCACAGTGGATGTGATTGACAGCAGGAGTGTATCCTAGATATTGCAGAGATGTCATGCCATTTGGGAGCCTTCAAGATATCCAATTTAGTGCAGCATTAATATATAATAAGAAAAGAAAAAAGTGCTTTCTTACTATACAGCTGTAAGACAATAATGGACGACATCAAACCATGCTCTTTGACTCCCTAGTGACTTGTTCTCTCCCGTGTCTTTGTTTTCAGATTAACATTAACTCTCTCATGTCCCATGGATCTTAAAAACTTCCCTATGGATGTTCAGACCTGTATCATGCAGCTGGAGAGCTGTAAGTATACACATACACTTGCGCACACACACACACACATTTATAATTCTACACTCTTGTTGACATTATACATTTCTACGATCTTGAACTTGGTTCCATTCATAAGCTTGAAATCAACTATATGCTATAGGTTTAAATCGAGGAAATGTTTTCTTTATCTGTATTATTTTATTTATATCATCATCATCATAACTATTGCTAGATTTTTATTTATATCATTTATAAGGTGCTCACATAGGGTCTAGGGGTTTAATTGTATACATAAAATATCTACAGATACATACCAGTGCACATCTTGCTGAGTGCTATTTATGGGTCTCTTTCAACAATCGTTCTTACGAAGGTAAATGTCCCGTTGGTCCCGGGACATTTGAGACTACTTCTGCCATTTGGTATCAGTAGTGTGGACGCTTAAAATAAAATTTAAAAAATGCGTTTCAGAAAGGAAACGTAGTCGTGCGGATGCAGCCGAAGGCCGAGTCCAGCTACTTAACGAAGGAAGCTCATGTTGGGCCGTGATCTCGTTCTATAAATCACTGGCCAAAGCTCATGACCACAGGATGAGGCTCAGCTCTGTCTTCACTCCAATGGCCACATCGCAGCTGAAGCCCCATCGGACCAGCTTTCCATCTCACGCTCCATTTCCCCCTCACCTATGAACAAGACCCTGAGATACTTGGAACACAGACATACTCCTAACCTGAAGTGAGCAGTCCTCTGGTTTCCGTCGGATAAAAGTGGGAATGGGTATTGTTTTATTTTCTGCCGGTACTTTTAAAACGATACCGGTGCCTGAACCGATAAAAAAAAAAAAGCACAAAACTATACGATTGACAATATTCGGCCATATTCAACTATAAATGCTACACTGACAAAAAAAACTATATTTGTTGGCCTACTTTTATAAATGCAAGACTTGCAATCAACGTTACGGTACTAATCCAGTCCAGGCTGCTCTTGTCATCATCGGTCTTCACGTTTTCAGGGGAACGGTCGGTCTCCCCATCGCAGGTGCCAGGGAGCTCCCAGCCCGACTGCTGCTTAAAGTTCACGTGTACCCCCTCTACACACTATTATGTTGTTGCATCTGCTTTATGTCGCGTTGTAAAAAAAATTGGGGGGAGAAATCCAGCCACACTTTTGAGTACTGAAGACAACACGTAAATTAATATTATTGAATGATCGAATGACATTGTTCTTTTAGAAACCTTGATGGAATTATTATTCATATCATAATAGTCACGATAGTTTGGATCAAGGTTACGGCTTCCTGGACCATCCAGCTGATCTATGTAGACAGGGTGTTAGGTAAGGCAAGGTTTGGACCCAAACGCAGAAGGCAGAGCTCTCGGAAAACACAGGATTTATTACAATTCTCTAGCATGATCAAGGACAAGAACAGGAACAGAAATGATCCGACACCGGACAAAAAGAAAGACACCGATTAAATACACTGGGGAACGAGACACAGGTGGAAACAATCAGGAAAGAAACCGACAAGCACATTGAGGGAAGAGCAGGGAAACAGGAAACGAGACAGGGACTTCAACAGAAAACAGAAAGCACTCAGAACCTAACACAGGGGATCTACATTTACTCAAGTGCTGTGCTTGAATACACTGTTATTATACTAATCTGGAGCTTTTCCATGTTTTGTTACTACAGTAGTTCTAGTGGTATTAGAGATTAAATGTTGGGAAAAAAAGATGCTGCTTACAAACTGGATGATGAATTGTTGTGCTTTTAAGTATAAAGTAATTAATCTTCTCCTCAGACATTAATGTTCTGCTGGCACATTAATGCATCTCTTCTCCATGACCTTTATTTTGCCCAATGTTTTATTAATTGTGATAATCTAATTATCCTGTGTTTTGCTTTTTGTCCAGTTGGCTACACCATGAATGACCTGATCTTCGAGTGGCAGGAGAATGGGTCAGTCCAAGTGGCCGAAGGCCTCACGCTGCCACAGTTTCTCCTGAAAGATGAATCGGATCTCAGATACTGCACCAAGCACTACAACACAGGTAGCACACACACCACGAGCCTCGTGACATTGGTACTGTAACGGGCACGCTGCTGGTGGTGTAACGGACCACCGACGATCCGTGACCCGTAGGGTCCCCCCTCACGGTTCAGCACGCAGATTTACTTCACAGTTTAACATTAACCAACACAGTTTGAAATAAAGTTTTACTGACATTATCCACCAATATTCAGTAAAATATCAAATTAGGACATCATTTATGTGTTTCTAGTCACTGATTATGTTACATTTTAAACAACCAATCGGTGTTTACACTGACAGGAGAGCGAAGGTTCTGTTTGGTTAGATGATGATGCGTTCAGGCTCGTTCAAATGACTATTTGGCAAAGGTAAATTATACGTATTGTCTATTTTTTTATAAGAAACTTGAATAGATCCAATTGTTTAAAGGAGATGTTTTCACGGCAAAATAAGTAGATATTCAAGATGAATTATGATGTTTTACACTGAACTCAGATTACAATGATCTGCACTTAGTACTGGTGGCAAAATGATGAACAGAGATCTGTAAAAGTTATATTTACTACCTTCCTAGTTTGGTGCTGATCCGATCGTAACTGTAAATTCTGTGCTCCGTTGCAGCGATAACTTTAATTATGTGCTGCTGGAATCAGGTCAGAAAAAAAAAAAAAAGATGGGGCAAACCAACAATAACATTGTTATCAATTAACTACATCACTCCAGGCTGTAATTGTGTTTTCATAAACAGGAGAACATTCAGAGCATTAGTCTGGCAGCAAACTACTATTTGCTAAAGATATATCTTATAAAGTGGAGTCTCCCTGAGCAGAGGATGACGTCGCTCTCCCTCAGCTGTTAGTTGAGCTTCTTCTTGCTTTGTTGACGTAAACCAGGGCGGCCGAGTGTGAGTGCATGTTGGTACGTGTGAGCGTTCCTGTGGCTTGTTGGAGCAAAGGTCATTCCAGTCTGCTTTGCCTTTTAATACTTCCAGAACTGGGCCCCATCTTTGTTGCCGATTACCACGCTTCTCAAAAGGTCATGGTAAAAATACAAATGTTATTTTAAGCGTGTCTCCCGCTTTGTTGCAGGTAAATTTACTTGCATCGAAGTGCGCTTCCACCTGGAGCGTCAGATGGGCTACTACCTGATCCAGATGTACATACCATCTCTGCTCATCGTCATCCTGTCCTGGGTCTCCTTCTGGATCAACATGGACGCTGCCCCAGCCCGAGTGGCCCTGGGCATCACCACCGTCCTCACAATGACCACGCAGAGTTCAGGTTCCCGCACTTCACTGCCTAAGGTCTTTTTTCAATTATTTTCTCAAT
Source organism: Liparis tanakae (assembly GCA_036178185.1). Classification (NCBI taxonomy): domain Eukaryota; kingdom Metazoa; phylum Chordata; class Actinopteri; order Perciformes; family Liparidae; genus Liparis; species Liparis tanakae. The sequence continues at coordinate 12,200,851 of CM070110.1, forward strand.
ATTTGGATCTTTTAAATGTTATATTAATTCAATCAAACGCCTCTTGAGATAGACAACTCTTTTCCAAGGGGGATCTGGCCAACAGAGCACACCAGTTACAACTTAAATAGAAATAAACACTGTAACGTGTTGGCTGAAACATTATTATTAAATAGGATGGATGTGATTAATATTATTTTTCATGTCCACAGGCCTTCAATAACACACACACAAACTATCTGTGTATGAATGAATGTGTGTTGCTCCTGTTATTTCCAGTTTTTAGTGCTAACGTGAAGACGCAGCGCCGTGTCCACCGCTATACTCGTGATGTTGTCAGAAAACACACCTCTCCAGCGCATGGGAATAACATTATTTCCCAGCAAGGGTGCAATGATGCGTTCATGGACCTCCTAACCGGCTCAGTCTTCTCCACTCTCCTACCCATCTTGGCCTCCATGTTTTTATGGATCAGTGCAAGCAAATCTCTCCCCTGGTTTACCAATGGGATGTCTGGGGGGGGGGGGGGGGGGGAGGGGGTAACGAGGGATTGGAGAAAATTCCGTCAGCTGCAACTTTTTAAAACAACCTTTGTCCTCTACCACAGTTTTATGAGGAGTGGCGGTGCAACCGCATAGATGGCCAGGACCCTGAGGCTAGGTGACGCAGGCAATATGTGGTGGAAGTGCCCATACTTAATGGACAAATTAAGCAGAAAAAAAGTTCTGGAGATGATTTAAAATGTTCGATTTGCATTAGGTAGCTGATCTCTCAGCATGAGACCAAAGAGGTGTCAATGCAAGTGACAAACTACACAAACCTATCAGCAGAAACATCCGGATTGACCTAATCAACAGTTTGTTACATTCCTAAAAAGACGGAACCAAAGACCAAAGAGGTAAAGTAGACGTAGCAGAATTCTTTCCTTGGTGAAGAAAATCCTTCATAAAATGAATACTGAGGTCATGAATACTCTGGAGGAGGGAGGCGTGTCTTTGTCAAAGTCTAAAATCAAGAGATGCCTTCATGAACCTGAATACAGAATGTTTACAACAAGGTGCAAACCACTGGGAACTCTGAAGAACAGGAAGGCCAGATCAGACTCACAAAGAACATCCCATGGTAAAGCACAGGCAGTGCTGTGGGACTGGTGTCTATGGCTGCCAATGGGACTGGTGTTTATTGATCATGTCACAGCTGATGGAAATAGCAGGATGAGTTTTGAGGTGTTTAGGACTTTACTATCTGCTCAGATTCAGCCAAATGCTACAACCATTGACTGCAAAGGGTTTTCCTCCAAGTATTTAAAATGATCATTACAATCACTACTAAGCTAGTTTGTCCAAAATTTGTCTGAAATTGTGGGGGGCTGTGTACAACTGGTTATAATTTCTAAAACGGTTGTTTTTTATATCCATAAAGCTGAAAGTCTACACTTCAACCGCGTATTAAATAAAATGAACTTAATTGAATAATGAATGCTTTATTTAAAATCCATTGCAGTCATATAAATAGGCAAAATTAGAAACATTGTGATACAGTCCAAATACCTCTGGCCCTGACTTTGGCGTAACACCTTCTGAAGACTTTATTCATCCCATTGGGGGAATTTGTTGGCTTCCCTGCTGAGTCCTTAATTACTTAGATTTTTCTTTTTTTTCTTTTATTCTGTTCATTTTGATGTGTAAAGTATTTAGTTTATGTATCAGTATTTTTTTATTTTTTTATTTGTAGTTTCTTATAATTGGATGTTGATTTATTTTGTGACCCAGTTCAGCTTTTTCATTTTTTTTCCCTTCCTTTTTTTATAAATAGAATGAAATGATTATGCCTCTTAAGATGGTCTTCCATTTTTCCCACAGAAGGGTCGGCAATGGCTTTGGGGAATCATTAATTTCTTGGGAAAGATGCCGACTCGTTTTTTATGAGACAATCCAAAACGGAGTCTTTGAGAGGAGATGAATCGAAGCGCCATCTGGTGATGGGTTGATGTAGAGGACACTATTTCTGTTCCATGTAAATAATAGGAGAGCATAATGATAGGATGGCTATTTGAATCTGAAATATTATATATCTTTGAATTATTGTGGTAGAAGTCCTTGAATTGTTTTATTGTTTCTGTGGACTGTCATGTACGCTTTTTGTTTGAGAAATATTTAAGATGGAGGAAAAAGCAGGATGGGTCATCAATATTTGGGCCATAAAGATAACAGATTGTGACTGGACTTTGGTTAATTGATATGAATACACAGTACTAAAACAAGCTGTGATGGTGGAGTTTTGGAAAAATACAACTTTTGTTATTGATTAAAATACACAGCCCTATTTATTGTGTGTTGTGGTGACCAGAGGATGAAAATTAGTTGAAGTCACTTCACTTCACTTATTACTTCACTGAAATGGAATGGCAATATATAGGATGGGGGGTTACTGTGTGTGCAACAAACAGTTTTTTTTGTTGTGAAACTCTTTGATTCAACCACCACCCTCCACATTGAATATAGTTATGTGTGTTTTATGCAGAAAAATGGGAAAACAATCTGCATTTTAGTGAGCAACCCCGTTGTACAATGACGGAAATACAAAGAATCTTCAGAATTCCCCTTGAAGAGTTCAATCTACTGTGTGTGTGTGTGTGTGTGTGTGTGTGTGTGTGTGTGTGTGTGTGTGTGTGTGTGTGTGTGTGTGTGTGTGTGTGTGTGTGGTTAAATTGACTCATTCCCTGTCCTCTGACCTGAGTTCAAATGTGTTGGTTACAGACATCCTGTATCTGCTTGGCTTGTGGAGGGAAGAGGTCCTGAACCTCACAAATGGAGCGTGCGTGTGTGTGTGTGTGTGTGTGTGTGTGTGTGTGTGTGTGTGTGTGTGTGTGTGTGTGTGTGTGTGTGTGTGTGTGTGTGTGTGTGTGTGTGTGTGTGTTTAGAGGTTAGGAGGTTTCTCATGTTTCCAGTGCTGAACAGAACATTGCACTCCAATATGTAGCACATGTTTAAATAAGTCATAATTTCACAAAGAAATGTTGCACTATTTCGACACCACGAGCATCCGTGTGTGTGAGCATGTTTATAGTTATGTAGGGACATAATACATCTGATTACACAGTCACATCGTGGGGACTTGCCCCCGTTTGCATTCCCCATAATGTCCATCCATCCGTGATGAAGAGGTGGTTAGGGTTAGGTTGACGAGAGGGGAAGTGTTGGAAAACTTAAAACCCTAAAACGATGTCTGTAACAATGGAAAAGATGACGAAAATAAGAATACACTTATACAATCAAAGACGTGAAATCAACCTTTTGTGCAAAAATATGTTCGACAGTGCAGGATCATCCTGACCAATTCTGAAGTGTGTGTGTGTGTGTGTGTTCAAAGGTCTCGTATGTCAAGGCCATAGACATCTGGATGGCGGTGTGTCTTCTCTTCGTCTTCTCCGCCCTGCTGGAGTACGCAGCCGTCAACTTCGTGTCCAGGCAACATAAAGACCTGCTGCGTTTCAGGCGGCCGCCCAGGAGCAAGAGCAAGGTACTGAAGCCCCCTCCACATGCTCCCTACCTCCTGTACCTGGCCACAGATGTGCCCATGTGCGCTGCACACTTCTTCTGGTCTCTCAACTCTGGTTTGAGGCCGCCGCTCTCGCAATGGTATACTTTTCGAACACAGGCGTTGGATAAGTGAGAGGACGAAGGATGCCATCCCTGATGATACATGGTGCATGTTTGAGTCTCCTGAAACACCACGTATCCCTTTCACTGTATTAGTGCATGATGCAGAACGGCTGTCACTCTGTCCATGTGGTCCACAGTTGTGTTATTTCTCTGGCAGAAGGCCATCCAGCCGGAGCACTCGTCTGTGGCCGATGCATGATGAGGACTGTGGCTCAGGGAGGGGATGGGGAAACTCTGCATTCATTCAGCTCACGCTCAAAAACTGCATTTACCGGAAAAGGAAGTCGGGATGCAGAAATGCTTTTATGTCTCAGTCCGTCTAAGGAGGACAATTCAGTAAAAAAATATTTTAATTGTTTTATTTTTCATTAGTAGACTGTATTATTATCCATCCAACAACTGTGTATCCCCTCAATTTAAATTGTTATGAAAACAAATTGTAAAAACTAAATTAACCCCAAAACATCTCCGGTATCTTTTATCATGGAATGTTCACAAATGAGTAGAGAATAGGATATTAACCAAATGACACTAAACATACCTGAGAAAATGGTTACTTAGCAACACACGAAAGGCCAATAGCTTTTTCACCTGAGAAGTTTGTGATTTCAAAATTCATATTAATGGTGTTCTCCGAAGTTATCAGAACGTATTTGGCAGCTTTTAACATGAAACGCTCTCAACACGTAGCTGGACTGAATGCATGTGTGACCCAACCCCTTGTTTTTAGATGCTATGTATTTGTATTTGTGTTGGTCTTTTTGGTTTCTGTTTGTTGATCACTGGTGTGCATGTTGTCAACTGGTAGATCAGTGGAGGTGCTGTTGATCCAGAGGAGCTAGCTTATTCCCTCCGCCGTGTTAATGTTGACAACGGCCTCAAACCAACAGCCCCCCCTTATGGATCTATGACCACCGTCTCCACCAGCAACCACAGGGTAATGGCACTGTGTGTGTGCGTGTGTGTGGGCGTCTGCGTGTGTGTGTATTTGTGTGTGTGTGTGTGTGTTTGGTGTGTGTGTGTGTGTGTACATTTGTTCATGTACCTGTGTTTCACCTGCATGTTCCAGCCACATACTCGTCCGCCTGCTGGTTCTGGACATTGGGAGCCACTAGCGGGTCATAACGACCATGATATGCTGGATTGTAGAGGGAGGAAGGTTATGTCTTTAGAAACCTTTCACATTTAGAGCACGCTCAGGAAATGTTCCATAATATTGGCCAGTTATTGACCTATTGAATCATCCTCATTTGCAGAAGGTCATATTGGATCATACCATTATGACGTCACATGGGGCGTTGGCACAGGAAATAAGTGTTAAAGCATAACGAGGCAAATTTAAACTTGGTTAGTGCAGAACATGAATATGTTCTGCACTAACCAATCCAATCCAAGCAACCCCGTTTTAACCCTCGTTCCGTGCCCTACTCAAGGGCCCGTCAGCAGGTTAGTGCAATGCAAGACTAAAGGGCCACTATCACCTGATCTGTGAGCCCTCCCTCTCCTCCAACAGCAGGGGGAAACGCACGAGAACAGACCGCCCTCTGCAGTGGCCGTGACCTCCACCCCAAGCAGCAGCAAGGGCCCGAAGGGCGGCGCCAACAACGCCGCGCCCAACACCCCGGGGGCTACAGCAAACGCTGGCAAAAAAACCCCGGCAGCGGGTAAAAGCATTGAAGAGATGAGGAAATTATTCATCGACAGAGCCAAGAGGATTGACACCGTGTCGAGGGCGGGCTTCCCTCTGGCCTTCCTCTTCTTCAACATATTCTACTGGGTTCTCTATAAGATTCTACGACGGGAAGATGTACATATGCGATAGAGGAAGAAAGCACAGGGATTATTTATTTACACAGTGTGTGCGCACACATCCTTGCATTCATACGAGGACACTTCATTAGCTACCTTCATTTCCCTTTTCCTTCACCCTAAAACACTGTCACAAAGGCCACCATGCTGGAAGCCTCAAGCTGGTCTCAGTTCTCACAAATACTGAAGACAAACAGGAACAGATCAACAATTAGAGAGATGATAGGTAAATATCTGAGAGGCTGATTATGGACACAAAGTCTGGAATATATGTAGAAACCTATAGAGCTAATGGATATGTACTATATTTTCAGAAGTTATAAATAATCTCCCACTTTTTGAGTGCAGTGGCCCATCTGACTCATAATCTATCACTTAAATATCAACATCATCAACGTGATGAGGAATGGAAGACGGTGAAAAGGAGGAAGAGCCCCGTTCAAGGGAAACACATAACTGCACACTTTGAAGCATTAGTGAAGTATGAGTAGATACTATGCAGCGTTATTCACTACATTCATGACATTAATACGCATTTATACATTTTTATTGTTGATTAATAAGCTCATCCTTATTGTTTGATTTAATTGTCCTATTTTATGAACAAAGGATTCTCCGTTTCTAGTATTATTTCAATCACAAACAATGATTTAGAGTTGTCAATAGTTCATTAGATCATTTATTAAGTAAATTATTGAGAAGTTATTTAGATGTACATTTTGCATGCATTTCAGAATCAGAATCAGCTTCATTGTCCAGGTATGTGCACAAACATGAAATCTGACTGGTTTCACTTACAGTCTCTTCATTCATACATTTAATTTACAAATAACCGGATAAATATAAAAAAGACATTGAAGACAAGAGAATAGCAACTAAATGTATGTACATAGTATACATACAATGATTTACACATGCACTGAGGGTTAGTGAGCATGTTAATATATATTTTAGAAACACAATCTAATACTGCAATTCATGATTAATTCAGGTTACTAGTCGTTAGTTAAATATTTTCTGAGGCCTCATTTAAACTATCTGCCTCACTAAGTATTTAAAAATTACTGGCAAGACCTGAAAATTCACAAGTCTCAGTTATCTTAGATTTTTTTGAGATATCGCCAGAAAACGCAAAAACATTATTATTTTAAAACATAGAAATATGTATTAAATCCTTTCATTCATTTACAAAAGAAAACATCCACAGAATCTCCTTCAGGATAAATGACACATACCTTTACAACTGTACTGCTGATTTAAAAAGGAAAAATATACCTCTGCATCCTCATGTCAAATTAAAATTCTGTCAATAAAAATTAATCAGCGCCCCACAGTGGATCAAAGTACCACAAAAACAATCTTTATAAAAGGAATATCAAAACATTTTTCACAGTATCAAAATTCAACAACTAAAATCGTAATTTGTGAACATTTGAGAGCGTCATTGCCGATTGAGGTCACAGAAACTTTGGAGTAGATGTGAGAACCTTCCTGGTTCTGAGGTCAGCTGTCTTACTCTCCTACCCCGGCCTCACAGACACCGTTTCTCTGGACCACCGTCGACCAGCCGAGCGTTCCGCTCCACGGGCTTGAAAGTAGCCGTCATGGTCAATGGCAGAAAGTGACGAGCAGTGGAGATGGATATGGTACGAATTAAGGGACTAAATTAGTAAACGTAGAGCACTATGCAGCGCTGCTGGCTGTGTGTTGATGTGTGTGTGGTTGTGCAGGCCGTTGGGGCGCATTGAATTGCATGAATCTCTTTTCTAACGGTATTTTATAGCACTGTTCTTATTTAAATAGGATCTATGCACAAGCAACACATGAAGTAAGGGCCAAACAAACATCTGTGAGGCACACGTCACAACATCTGTCGTTCTGACTGCATGTAATTCATTCAAGTAGGCAAGCAATAACCATAATAACATAAACACGTATGTCATAGGCTCACAACATTCCAGTTCTCTTTGCAATTTGCATAAGAAATGCAAAATAATGTGTATGACCTTTTGTCAACAATTATAGAGACACCTAAAGTTACTTCTTTTGACTTGCCTCTGAAGATTTCCTCAGGGTCTACGGTCATGGCAGATTGGCATGATGGATGACAGCATTGTAGCCAGTTCAGCCACTCTTAGTTAAATAGTTTTAAAAAATGACGTTCTCCCTGTACTCAGGTGCAACCATCACTGTCCACCACAGCCGGTGGAATGTAGACCCCCACACTGGTGTCCATACCCAGCATACTGAGAGGGCCTGGAGATCCTACAGGGATCAGAGCTGGAGGCTGAGTGGAGCGAGGCTGCCTCCACATCACTAGGCTCTCCTTTTGAAAACACATCTCTCTGGCGATGTTCAATCCTGGCACCCACGCCGAAGTTTAAGAACTCCAAAGTAGTGTAGACGAGGGGAAACGGGGACATTTTACGTAAACACCCGCGTTGCTACTTGATTGGGTCTTAGCAGTGACGTTGTGCCCTTGCCTGGTTCGTCACGCAGCCATAAGGAAACAAAAAACACAGCAGCCTTGATTATAGATCGACTACCAGGTTATTTCAACATGGATACCATGAAGTCACAGTCTGAGGCTTTGAGGACGATGGACACAAAACAGAAGACTTTACTTTTCTTATTAAATCTTATTTTGTTCTACACATCTATTGTGAAGTCCACACAGAAACTGTAAAGAAACAAACGCATAAATGCTCTCCAGTAAGACAGAGACCTCAGACAGCAGCAGAGACAGAAGTGAGAGAACAAGGAAACGAGGAAACGAGGAAATGAGTGAGACATGCACGCTGACCACATATATTGACCCATAATCTAATAAACTTTGTTAATTTTAAACTACATTCAATGTATAAGAGAGTGATAGAGAAATAAAGCAGTCTTAAAACTAGGTGAGAATGATAAAACTAAATGTGTCTGTTCGAGTGCCTGTGTGGGAATATAGAAGAAGATCTTAAGTCCCTTTTTATTATTTAACGATAATACTTTTTCTCGTTTTCAGGCGTGTTAGTATGGATGGAAATAATTTCTACAATAGTACAGAATCATTGTTTGGACAGAGATCGTTTTACGCTTTTTAAATGGGGTTTCTTTAAACGGCGTTAGACGGATCTATCCATCTATCTAACGCCGTTTTTAAAACAAACGGGTATTTGTGTAGATGAGTTTGCTTCCTGGCCATCTGGCAGCGATCAAGAGGAATGAAGTTCTCCCAAAGAAACACTGATGGTGCATTTGGCATATTGGTTCATGACATTGAAAGAAAGTACAAGGAGTCATATGTAGTCACTGTAATTGTGTAAAGGAGCTGAGAGCAAGACTGTGTGTCTTTCTATCAGAGACCAACTCCAAAGAATCACTGGAGCTCAAGTTTTTGTAGCGTCATTAAATGTGTCATGTGTTATTTGACTTGAGATTATTTCTTTTATTCTGTCTCAAATTAATAAATATGTATGAATCATTGTTTATCGAACTTTGGTCGAGATAACCTTTTGAGACTTGGGCTGCGTTGGAATCAGATATTTACCGACCTTTTAATGACATTACACTTTAGATGAGGTCACACAAAATACTGAACTGACCTGAATTAATCATGAATGTCAGTATGAATAAGTGTTTATAGAACATCTATTAACACTCCCTCTGCAAAACTGCATCTCAAAATATGTGTACAAATGTATAAATGCATGCATAAATGTAGTTATTAAATCATTTACCATCACTTTATTTACTTTGTTGACAACTACTAAATATATATTTCTTTTATCAATAGAATACTTTTGAAATGTGGAATCAACCATTGAAATACAATTATTAAACATGTTTTATATGAGCTTATTAATCAAGAATAAAACACCAATAGGTTAAATGCAACACACGGTTTTGTAAGAATCTAGAAGTTTGGGCTAAGAAATGAGCCAATGTTTTCTAATCTGGAGAATAGCTCTGCCATCTCTTCTCCACTTTTCTCTCTTTTTTTAAAACATTAGTTCTAATGTAAGTCACGTGAGGGCGATGATGCCTGAGCATCGTGCGTGTGCGTGTGCGCGTGCGTGTGCAGACAAACTTCATCCAAAGCCCCTTTCCGCTGTTAAAGCCCCTGACAGCCAGTGAAGCTGAGATCAGGCGCCGCGCCGTCATCAGAAACAGACGTCGCTTAACGTGACGCTTCCGTCTTCCTCTCTAAAAAAAAAATAAGAACGAAAGAAAGCACACACACACACATTTCCTCGTTTCCTCTCTCCTCGCGTGGTTCCCTTACGTATAAGACGCAAAGTGAGGAAAACGAAAGTGTAAATCGAGACAGACGAGAAAGACGCCCGTCGGACACGGCTGCCTGTGTGAAATGATGCTGAACAACAAACTGACATCATCAAAACGCGACTCTCACACCCAGAAGAGCCCAACACATCCTAGAGGACATTAAAACAACCCAAACAAGAAGGACGAGTGAGGGAAACCCTCACGAGTCGCATATCGGTGCGGGCATCTGTTCATGCACGTGCACCGCATACAGCAGCAGTCGTGTGCCGCGCGCATTTGTCCGCCCGTTCAGGAGCAGAGCCGGACGGGCCTGGCGATGATGATGATGGCGGACTGCGTTGGCTTCCAGGCGCAGATCGCCTCGATCATCGAGATCCTGGCGAATTCGGCCGTGGCGGAGATCTGCAAGCTGGTGGACGACGGCTACGCCGCGCTGCGCTCCCAGATGGACCGGGAGCGCGACAAGAGCGAGAGGGAGAACGACGCGCTGCGGAGGAAGCTGCGGGAGATCGACGTGAAGATGCGCAGCCACGAGAGGAAGATGAGGAGACGGAGTCCGCGGGAGGAAACGCACGCCGTTCATTTTAGGCCCTCTGAAGGCACGGTGGCAATAGAAGAAGGTAAAGGAAATATTCAGAAGGTTCAAAAGGCAGAGGCTACCCTCATCTTCATCATCATCACTACATCATGGGAGAGAGTCATGACACACAGCAACGTGGTTGTTGATGTCTTTAGTCTCAATGAGATCACACAGTTGCTTTAACTTCATCCAGCTCTGCTGTCATGACTGATATTAAATACACACGCGCACACACACACACACACACACACACACACACACACACACACACACACACACACACACACACACACACACACACACACACCTCTATGTTGCTTATATCGAATCCCAGTCGTCCCAGGTCCCTTCTGTGTGGAGTTTGCATGTTCTCCTCGTGCCTGCGTGGGTTTCCTCCGGGTACTCCGGTTTCCCCCACCATCATAAAGACATGCACGCAGCCTCACCCCGGTTCGTATGGATGTGAACGAATGTTGGTGGTGGTCGGAGGGGCCGTAGGCGCTGATTGGCAGCCACGCTTCCGTCAGTCTGCCCCAGGGCAGCTGTGGCTACTGATGTAGCTTACCACCACCGGAATGACTGTGTGTGTGGATGACTGGACTCTGTAAAGCGACTTTGAGTGACTTGAAAAGCGCTATATAAAATAAATGGTTATTATTATTATTATTATTATTATTATTATTATTATTATTATTATATCACATGGCAATGCACTGTGTGGCAAGGGTCGCCTTCTAGTGCAGTTATGTGCAGTCGTGTTTAAAAAAAATGATATACATCTGTCAAAGTTGAAGTCACGTGTACACTGGATGTGTTATTAGCGGCTCCTGTTCATACTGAAACCAATATGAGGAAGTGGCCGTCTGAGTTTGACTACTGAAGTGGCCCAATCCTGTCTTCAAGAACAGTTGGTTCAGGAGTGCGACTCATCAGCATTGTCAGCAGCGGTAATTATTATTTTTCCAACTGCTGATTTCTTTTATGGGATCGGGATGCACGAAAAGTTTTAAAAAGAAGGTTGAGCTAACATGACCGCTGGGATCCATAGTGCCTTGACTGATGCAAAAGGAGCATTACAGTGAGGACCATGAGGATTCCAGGGTTATTGATAAACATTGTCATGCATATACATCATATCCATCAGAAGTATGTGAAGTTGTGCCAGAAATGTGGGTTATCTTCCTACAAATACAAACAAATACTTGTACCAATAGATTTGTTGCAATCATCGGCAGCTTTCAGGGCTCTCTGCTCCCATCAGCTGATGGGTGGATGTTTGCTAGATGAACGAAAACATCCTGCTAGTACTTGTCACTACATTTTCGTCTTTGACTGCAGTTCAGATGACACTTTTGCATAAGAGACCATTCAAAATCGACCATAATGATCGTTTAGAGCTATGGGAGCCCATTTCACAAGCTGATGCATGTCTTCAGAGAGATGGTTGTACGGGGTAAATGATGACACGTGGCTCAAGCTCAAAAGATAAGTTGGGGACAAGACAAACTCAGTGTTCTGTGCTATTCTTTCAGAAGCTGACCACCACCCGCCTGTGGTGCCGCCTCTTCCTGACACTTCTATAGACAAAGCCTTCCATCACATTTCAAAGGTAAATCAACCGAATGATTTTCAACAGGAGCACTTTGCAGCCATTTCAAGGTGATGCTGTACTGTATGCGAGGCAACCATCAACCATTGTTCTGAACATAGAACTGAAGGCAGTAGAGATGGCACATACTTGTGTGACATGGAAACACTAAAACCACCACAACACACTCAACACCTGTGTTTTTATTCATGCTCATCGTGCTTCCCTCACAATTCCGCACAGCACAATGTGTAGTTTAGTGGACTTCAACGCGGTCTGCATGACATCATGGATGACGTGTGGCCGACATGTAGGAACACGGTCCACGGTCTAAGTTTTAGGTTGGTCTAGAAGTGTGGGATGAAGGATGTATTAACCTGATGAAGGCCGATCTGTCTGTCATGTCAAGCAGGAGGACCCCATGCTGTTACCTCTGGTAAAGCAGGAGAAAGAGGAGGGTGATGACTGCAACCTGGACCTCAAGGTGGAGGTCAACATCAGGGCCGAGTGTGACCGGTCTACTGGTGAGTGTTCCATTGATTACGCTTATGGCTTCAGTGTTTACCGAATCTCGAAACTAGAGATTGAGTCCATACACTCATGTTTACAATGTTTACTGTCGGAATAAATCGAGAGAGAAGTAGTCATTATCTCAAAGACTTCTATACAATCTGACTTATTTTTGCAACCAGATGTCTGATATTTTCAGGATACGTGTCAGGTTTTTATTTAGATATATTTAGTAAATTGGTGATTTACCCAAATGGTTGGGAAGTGAGACAACATCTTCCAGTTATGAGCCACACCAAACAGATATACAGTTCAGGAGATGTAAAAAAACATGTTTCAAAAATATTCTAAATCAGTGGCTCTTAACGCTTTGCAACGCTTTACTCGCATGACTGGTTTATTCTCGTCATTCGAATCTTATAATTCAATGCCACTTTATATACTGGGATCTGTTACAACCAATATTTCTGCTTTATACTTGTGGAAATCCCACAAAACATCGGAACATCTAACATAACATTAATATCACATAGGCCTATGTATATTTATAAATAACATCCCCCGTACACTCACACAGCTCGGTGACTTTCACCTCTACGTCTGGGTCCGTGTAGCTTTTGTTCTTTTGTGGTTCACTCAAAATACCTTTTGAGACCAAAAACGTAAAAACACGCTCGTCTGAATATCTGCCGCTTCCAGCGCTACTAGAGTAGCAGCAGCAGTTAGATTCACCAATGACGTCGGCGATGAGGGGAGGAGCACCTCACGCTGATTGCGTCGGGCGGACGTTTCTCCTCGGTCTCTTCGTTCAGTTCTCGTCTGCCACGGACTTCGCAACGCTTTGGTGTTGTCAGGAGGTGTCACGGATGTCGCAGCGAAAGAGGACCCAAATGCCAACATAACTGCAAAAAACAATCTTTAATTCCACAAACTAGACAGGGCGACAAAACACAGACCAAACAGTATGAAGCCACCCTGGGAATGAGACAACAGGGTTTACATACACAGGCAGGTGAGAGGTGATTGGACAACGGGAACGAGAGTTACGAGACACAGGTGGACACAATGAGGGCGGGGCCAGCAATCACACAGGAGGAAACAACCAGGACCAGGGCAGACAATCACAGGGAGACGGACGACACAAGGACTTCAAAACAAGACACAAAACGAGACACAAACTCCAGATCATGACAGGTGTGAACGTAGCCGTGACGAAAAATGGTGTGTTGCCAAAATGTCGGCAGACAATCTTTTGACGACCGACAAAAACGGCCTGACATTAAAAGTGTGAACTGGGTTATATTGTGTTCGATCAAACCCAGGTTAAGAACCACTGCTCTAAATAATTCTAAATACCCATATACCCAGACACACGTAAGTGTTTCCCCTACCATTATAACAGGGGGGGGGGGCCCGCCACCCTGAAATCTTCGCCCGCCACCCTGTAATTTTCTAGTCCTGCCCCCCTGAAGCTGTAAACCTAGGGGCAACACTGCACTTAATCTGACCACAGCTTCTGTGTGGTCACTCTATATTAAACGGTGGCCAGTGATGCCCAGTCTCATTCCTTTACAGCTGATGCATGAGTGCTCTCTCTTCACTGAGAACAACAGTGAAACCAACCAAGCTCAGCTTTGGGGAGACTGAAAGAAAGAGATGAGAGAGGAGCTGCAGTTAATAAATGCGGTGCCTAGTATAGGATGTTTAACACAAGCAAAAACTGTTCACCACAGATATTCTTCGGACCATAGAGTGGAACTATAGGCTGAATATACCACCTAGTATACCTCGATAGCGTATGCAATTGTAGTGAAAGAACATAGTATTATCGTATGAATGTGTTCTTGACAACATACATTTTGCTCAAGTTAATGTTCTGTTTTCTAATTAAAACCCCAAATCCTTCAAACACAAAGACAAAATAAAGCTGTATATTATTACAGTAAATTGTTTGTATTACACAGGAAAAAGGCCTTGAAGTAATGTTACAATGATATTTTTCAAATGAATGAGATGGAATGCAGGGAATGACAGGGTGCAGTCCATCGTTTAGAAGTTTAGGGTGAAGAATATTGAGCTGGGAAGATAATTTAATCCGAGAGACGGTGGTTTCAGAGCTGAAATTGGGTCAGCACTGCATCGTTAGAGAGGGGGACAAATGGAACATGTCCGGAACCACCAGAGTCCTCATATCCTCCAACTTATTCTTATCATTTGGAAACCCGTCCTCTCTTTCAGGGCTCGGTGTTTGATGAACCGTTCATAACAGAATTAAGTTTTAACCACTTTAAATAAAAAATGTACAAGTCAAATATACATAACATGCATAACATACATACATGTTTGAAAATGTATTTTGTGAAACAGGCTGAGCTTGCCTCTTAAACTTCTATCTGATGTTTTATGATTCAACTATGATGTTGAGGGATACTAATAACCTCTTAGCCTTTAATAAACATCCGGTTCTTCTGCATTGCCTCTCGAGGGCGAGTGTGCTCATTGAATCATGGTAAACATGTTTGCTTTCTGATTTGCGGAGGAGCAATATGGCCGAGGAGTGGGAAGCAGCTATACTGTTCAGAGTTAGCGATGGCATCACGCCGTTGTTCAGACAAAAAAGCGCTCGAGGTTAAAATAGTTGCCGTCAACACAACTTTATTTATTCATGGTTTAATTATACAACTTTATTTATTCATGGTTTAATTATACAAGGACAGATGCAGTATACTTCTGACAAACTGAGAACCGCAATCCGATGCAATCCTCAACTGTCACGCATTCTCCATTATACAGGTTCACCATGACGAACCTTAAATACTCGTTCTGATTGCCACAATCAGTGTTTAAACCGTCTTTAAACCTGTATTGCTGCATGATGGATGCACTGTGACTGGAAGAAAGGTGGGGCCGAGTGCTCAGGGAACAACTCTTCACATTAAAGAACCTCATTTCCGCATTGACCGTTACTGGGTGAACCGGGCTGTACAGAGGGCGGGACGTGAGGCTCGTCCACATTTCAAACATTTCACAAGAGGAAATTGGGCACTAGCAGGTTTGAACAAAGTGTTGTACTGGTTTGCCACTGTCACCTCTCAGGGTTGATCCCCAGTCTTGGCCGGGCCTTTCTTTGTGGAGCTTTGCATGTTTAGTTTCCCGCCACAGTTTCCATTGCGAAATCAAGCAATGCAAGGGAGGAGCAGGTGTACTGTAGCATAATGGTCACACATTGGCGTACAACATGCGATAGCCCAGTGGCGCCCAGCACAGCTCACTCCATAAATGGGATACAGTAATTAAAAGTCATGGAAGTGTCCTGCAGTAGTCTGGTGATGAATGGAGCCGCAGATGAACAGAAAGAGGGCTGCGTTCACCAACACCGCATCATATGCTGCGTTCACTGGCAGTAGGAAGCATTCCCCACCACACATTACCTCTGGAACGAGCCCATGGGCCGTGCCTTAGGTGACATGGATCATCCTGGTATTTTGTTTGATAAATAAAAAATACATTCCCATTCCTAAAAATGACTTCATCAGTAAATGCAAATTGTAACACGGGACTGAAGGAGTTTTTCTTTGATCTTTCTGAAACATTTTATTTAAACAAAAACCCTATTCTGAAGCAAAGGCAACAGATGTACAATGGATAATATTCTCAGTTGTTATTGTGAAGATGTGTCCCTCTATCGGTTTGATTTATAGTTTCTCCAAATTCATTATCTTCCTGTCAATGCTCATCAGCCCTCTCTGTCAAATCAGGGCAGTACAAGTTTTATTAACTCTTTGAATGATTCTCTTCTTGTTCTCTTCTTTAACCCCACTCAGCTTGTTCCTGCTCCCCTGTGGATGTCTGTCCATCTTCAGGCATGGAGCCCGGGGAGGAGTCCCCCACCAGTGACATTGTTCCTGACACCAGTCTTACCAACATCTCCTGCACCACCCAGCCCTCTTCCTCGCCTACTGATTCCACGATGGACCTGACCTGCAGGCCTCGAGCCAAAAGTAAAGCCACCACACCTCCGGGCGACAGTTGGACAGCCAGTGGTGGGGGGGTCACGGCCCATGGGGGCGTTTGCAGGGACCTTGGAGGCGACCTAACAGAAGTTGCTCTGAAGCCAGAGATCCAGACAGATGATGCTACGCAAGATGGACTCCATCCCTCCCAGCTGTCGCCGCCTGACGACCCGAGTCCTGACCGCCTCAACAGTCTGGGCCTGGACCTGGCTTGGATGCAGGAGAGGGTCAGCCATCTTGGTGCAGCGTATGCAGTAGCGCAGCTGGGTTTGGGGAACACGGAGAATGGCCACCCCTCTGCCTCCTTCCCCTCGCAGGGAGGAGACAGTCTTGATGGCCCTCCGGCCATGCTCTTCCCAGGCGGCACCCATGAGATGGCTGCTTTCGCTGCGTCTTTCGACTTGGCCTCTGCCTCCGCCGTCGAGGCCGCGCCATCTCTGCTGCCTCCTCCACCTACTTCCCCCACAGCTCCTTCTGCCGCTACAGCCAGCCAAAGGCGGCTCTACAAGAGCGACTCTGCTGTCTTCCCCAGCGCCGCTGCCCTGGAGCTGCACCAACGGGTGCACACAGGGGAGAAGCCCTACACCTGCCCCCACTGTGGTAAGGGCTTTTCCCAGCCCAACAACCTGCGGGTCCACCTCCTCATCCACACGGGGGAGAGGCGCTACCGGTGTACGCTGTGCGGGAAGAGCTTCATCTCGTCCAGCCACCTGAAGAGGCACCGCACAGTCCACACGCAGGAGAAGCCCTACAGCTGCTCGCGATGTGGACAGTCCTTCAGTCAAATGTGTAGCGTTCGCAGACACCGGCAGCAGTCCCAGTGCGGCCTGTAGACGGCATCCGGGACAATCCACAGTTTGGCCTCTGAAGGGTACGAGGGAACAGCAGAGTCTCATGTGAGCCAGAACAAAGTGTCCTGTGGTATCATGGCAAGTTTATTAATATTTGTCCTTGATCTTAGCAGTAATGTGTGAATTCAGTTGTTTTAGCAGCGAGCAAAAGGATTTTCACAGAAGCCTTCTCAGTCGTTACTTCTGAGAGAGGATCACAGAGTGGACTGTAAAAGAGTGCCTGAGACGGTGTTTTTAACACTTAATCCATCAGTTTGTCATTTATGGTTTTATTTGTGTTTACATAGCTAACGCACTTGGGGTCCCAATTTCCCAATCTGTGTGCCTCCCCAATTCCTTTCCTTGCTTCCTTGCCCCCACGCTTCCTTGCCCCCACGCCTTAGTCCCGCCCAAGGGAGATGCGAGTGGATGAGAAGAAAGAAGAGAGGAGAGTGAGAAGGCGACGGATATTTAACAAATGAGACGACCACGTCTCGGACCGTCATTCTAAAGCGACGACAATGAAATATGCTGCATCAGCTGTTTAGTGACACCACTGTACTTTCTGATCGCTGTCAGATGAGCACGACAGTGTTCATGACAACTTCTATATTTACCAGAAATTCAGTTCACAATGTTGCAAAATGTGACGAGAATATTTGGATGTCATGCATTTTTTTAAATTAACCCACACATTAGAGACTTTATATAAATGTTATTATGTGAAACGATACAAATGTTCGTAAGAAAAGCACTATACAAATAAAGAGTGACATTTATATATGACTTATTGATATATTATTATATATACACAAACACAGTCCGGTCTTTCTATATGACTTGAAATACGTCAAATTAGTGCTGAATGTAAGAGAATGTTGACATCATAATTTTACACTTGTAAACATTGTGTCAGGAATGTAGCAGTTCAGTTGGATGGATCCTACTGTCATAAACACACACTGTGAGCATCTTGAATAAATAGAGTTGTACGTGTGTACTGTGTAGAGTCCAGCTGTGATTTGAGGTCATCACCTCTGTGTGAGACACCTTTTTCATTTGTTTACGGGTGCTGTAAAAAACGTCCGTAAAGCATACACCAGCGTTTCCTCACTCGCAGCTCCTTCCGGCAAGCCTCCTTGATCCTCAAGATGTCTTTGGAGAATTGGGACATTCTTTACGATGGAGCGCCGAGAACGACTACTGAGGTCACAGGCCGGAGAAGTGAGGAACCGAGGAACTGAGGAACCGAGAAGGCACAAAATGGTGAAATGGTGAAAGACCCCCGAGGTTCATGTTTCTCATGGATCCTCTTGGTTGAATTGTGATGGCAAGCAGCCATCGTCACTGTGCACCTCTGCACTGTCCACTGACCACCTGGTGAAACAGCTTTTTAAAAGGCCTATGTGAGGTGGCTTATAAAAACTGAGTTCAAATATGTTCACAGTTCATCAAATGTCAAGTGTATAGTTATTAACGCAAATGTAATCTTGCCTTATCCTGCTGTGATTTATTATGCGAGATTCAAATGTCCAAAAATGTCCAGGTTTTTTTGCTTCTGTCAGGAGTGCTGACGCGACACGTTTTTTAATTTCTCACACTGCAAACAGAGTCAATATCAAATGATACGGCAAAGTCCTCGATACAGTAATAACTTGTTTGGCTCAATGCAGGAGGAACCTGCTGGTGTGGTGTGGTCTGCTCGGTCAAAAGGGGAAACGGATGCACATTCCAACACCTCTCACCACGTCTTAGTGCATGTTGTTGTATTACATGTAGTCAGACATACGTAGTGATGCAAAGTAGAATGTGTCATTTCTTTTGCTGAGCTAGACCATGTCAGCACAGAGCATTTCTTAGTTTTAATTTCAGAAAACGTGATTGTCTTCAGAGACTGCACATACTACTCGTGTGGTATTGATTCCTATAAAAAATATATTTATAGTAAAATTAGACCTTTCGCTGAGAGATGAAAATGCAGCAGGATGCGCTATCTCATAACAATAGTGCCACAATACACTGGAGGTTATAAGGAGGCTTTTCATGTTATCATAGTTGCCTATTTAGTGGCACAAACATTTTAATTTTAATGTATTATAACTTGCTTTTGTAATAATAAAAAAATGTAATAGGCGGTATACTTCATGTAAGGTGTAAGGATCTTTTTCTTTTTTTACTTTTCTCAACAACGAAAAACTAAACCAGTCACCTGATCCCCCCTTAAACACTACATTCCTGGACCTGTATTTGTGGGGTAACATGCCCACTGGTGTAATAATAGGAATATCAATGGTTTCAGTGAACAAATAAAACAAACAATACATATAAAACAGAAACACATTTTATATAACAGAATGACCGGGACATCCATATGTAATTTGTATACTCTACCACGGCTGAGTGACATCACTAAAGTTAAAGTATGCACATATAACTTAAACATTTAACACTAGATACATTATCCAAGGTAATCGCGTTCTTTTTACTTTTAATTTGACGGTCCCCTTGTGCTACTGATACACGAGAAATAAGGGTCAAGGTCAAGGTGCGGTCTTATAGTCGAATAGTACATGCTACATGTCATCACCTTCTTAAAATAAGTCATTTTTGGACAAAAAATATAGTGTTTTGCCTAAATCATCTCCTCCTGTAGGCTCCTGGCCACCTCTGGTAAAATTGCCTACATCTTCAGTTGAACACGCCATGTAGCCTTGTAGTATAAATGTATAATATATCACAATATCATGTGATCAATGATCACGTTGTTCGTGTTTTCTGAAACACCTATAAAAATGACTTGTGCCATTGGTTCGTAACCTTATTGGAGCTACTGAACCCTGCAAGCTTCATCGGTCCAATTCGTGATTGGAAAAATAAAATAGGATTTCTTCAAAAACAATGCTAGCTGATTGGCTTTAGCAACTCAGCGCCGGGCAAATTGTTCACTTCGGTCTATCATTCCATCCTCGTCTGTGCATTGACTTCGCAAAGCTTCTGGTGTGAACGCAGCATAACACGCCGAAGAAAAACGCGGAGTTACCCAACATGTCGGCAGAAAGCTATACTGTGTGTCCTGACCCCTGCCGAACCCTGAGAGTGAGTCGCCGAACTCCTGGGGTTCGATCGAACCCACGTTAAGAACCACTGACTCGGGCCATCGTTTAGGAAGGTGACGATGTGAGAGTATTACTGTAACGCTCCTGTAGTATTTGGAACTTACCGGAAGTGTTTCATTAGCCGGAAATGACGCAACATGTTAGCCGTTGTTGCTTGCGGAGAGAGGAGAAGCTGATTTGCCTGATCTTACATTTCTCTTCCCTGATCAACATTTAAACAAGAAGAGTTTGTACTCCGGTGGTAATGCTGTGACCAAACCTCCACCGCCACCTAACCCCGCAAGAGGCGCACACCGGTATCTTCTGAACGACGGAGCGGCTCGCGAGCCACCGAGTGTCGGGACAATGTCTAGCCGACTGGCCTTCCAGACCCAGCTGGCCTCCATCATGGAGGTGCTGGCTAACGCAGCAGTGGCGGAGATATGCAAGCTAATGGACGACGACTACGCGGTGGTGAGTCTACAGATGTCTCAGTGTCAGAGAGAGAACAAATCTCTGAAGAGGAAGCTGCATTTGCTGGAGCTGAAGATGGCCCGGGGAAACGCCGAGCGGAGGCTTCGGGAGAGCTCCATGAACGGCAGCCGAGCGAGGGTGCAGATCCATTGCGGCGACAGGCTCCGGGAGTCGTCGCCTACTCCCGGTAAGATGACTAACAGCACCGGGGGCCCGGGGCTCACTTTAAAGTGAAGTGTACGTTCATCACAATCAACCGTTGCTTTCAAACACACAATAATAGGATATTTTTCCGACTGTATTTCCATCAAAATAAGCCTCTGCGGGCCCCTGTTCGAGGTGAACTGTCTCTTATTAAACTGGTTCATGTTCTTATGCGAGAGGCAGATGTGTCCTGGCGGCCTCTCAGGACCCGTGATGACCAACTCGGAAATACACATGTCGTTGGCGTAGCCTCTGTCACATGGTTTTACAACTTTTGAAAGACTGTTTGTTGTAGTGAGTGAACAACACAGTAGGTGACTCTGTAGATGTTAAATAAACTACTAACGGCAATAAGTAGCTGATACACGCTCTTATCAGTCTGTCAAGTCTTCATGCCAGTTACAAGTATTTTATTGTCAAATGCACAGAATGACACGGTGTCTGATTGGGCACTGAAATTCTTAGGACAAGGCACCACACAACAACTGAGAGAGGGCGAGTGCAATCCCTGGCAGCGGCGAGTCCGCGGCGTGCGTGTGGCAGGCGTCAGGACAGCGGCGACTCCGCGGCAAGTCAGCGGCGTGTTATCCGCGAGTCAGTGGCGTCTTATCGGCGAGTCAGTGGCAGGCGCCGCTCAAGTGCCGACACTCGTCGAGAAGCTGACAAGCTGAGTGTGTGGAACACAATTTCCAACAGGTCATCTGCCGTAAATCAGTTTTATGATCATTGAATGGAGGAGCTGCGGGTTTTTTTCTTTTGTCAATCCTAAGTTGACAAATAAATAAATAGATAAATAGATAGATAGATAGATAGATAATGTGTGTTTTTTTTGTAGACTTAATACTTACAATATGCAATAAGTTAAGATATTTCTGTACAATACTGATGTACTATATTGAATATTGTTTTGCTACTACATTTCACTTCATAAAAAATTACACTTATATACCATAATATGTATAATGTACCTGCCTTTTTTAATAAAAAAATATATATATATTACCATGTCATGTTATACTGTTATATGAGACTACTTTGAGGAGACGGCACTGTTGGTCTAAGCTAAACACTGGAATAATCTTTCCACCAGGTAAACCTAAACATGCACATCTATCTTGAGTGCGACAGTTGTCTGAAAACCGCGACGTGTCTGCGGCGTGTCTGCGCAGGCCTGACGAGGTTGCGACGTGTCTGCGGCGTGTTGCGGCGTGTCTGCGGCGAGTCGCCACTCAACAGTGGCAAGCGAACGGCGAGTCGCCATTCAACAACTGAATATAATGACTAGTAGGCATGATGAAACAGTTTCAACTACCAAAAATAACAGCAGCAGTGGATATAGTAGAATAATAATGATAATAGAAACAGTACGTGTATTTCCAATGCTAATGGTAATAAATAACTAATAATAATGTTAATAGCAGTAGGTGTTGGCCTGGACCAGAATCCAGATATAACTACGGTCCATGTAAACCATGGCTGCAGTTGTTGAATGGCGACTCGCCGTTCGCTTGCCACTGTTGAGCGGCGACTCGCCGCAGACACGTCGCAACCTCGTCACGCCTGCGTAGACACGCCGCACACGCCGCAGACACGCCGCACACGCCGCAGTTTTCAGACAACTGTCACACTCAAGATAGATGTGCATGTTTA
Organism: Liparis tanakae; assembly: GCA_036178185.1. Lineage (NCBI taxonomy): Eukaryota > Metazoa > Chordata > Actinopteri > Perciformes > Liparidae > Liparis > Liparis tanakae. The sequence goes on from CM070110.1 coordinate 12,223,520, forward strand.
GGTTTACCTGGTGGAAAGATTATTCCAGTGTTTAGCTTAGACCAACAGTGCCGTCTCCTCAAAGTAGTCTCAGATATAACAGTATGACATGACATGGTAAAATATATATATTCTTTTTTATTAACAAAAAGGAGGGTACATTATGGCATATAAGTGTAATATATTACGAAGTGATTATTATTTATTTAACAAATAAAAAAACTTACATTATCTATCTATCTATCTATCCCAAAAGCCAGCAGCTCTGCCATTCTATGATCATAAAACTGATTTACGGCAGCTGACCTGTTGAAAATGTGGCTCCACCCACTCAGCTTGTCAGCTTCCCGGCGAGTGACGCTCGCTTGCCTCTGTTGAGCGCGACTTCGCCGAGCGCGCGGACACGTCGCAGTTGCCGGCGAGTCGCCGCAGACACGTCGCAAGTTCGGCGGCTGGCCGACGCCTGCCGCACGCTTGCCACTGGGTGCCGGTGCCACAAGGAGGTGCTCGGCCTTACTGCAACAACTACCATAGCATAACACGGCAACATAATATAACATAACATGACATACACCGTTGTTTACACCCAGCTAAGACTACGGACACTCATCACAACACTATTCTACCCTGTGAAACAACACGCATTCATCCAGATTAAACATGACTTAACTGTCATTGTGTTACTATAATGACCTACATTAAATAACCACACCAAGGAGTTGGCATGTCTTTTGAAACATTACAATGGGGCGCCTTGTGACGGCATTATCAGGCACTGAAAGACACTGAACCTCAAGGTGCTCGTGAAGGGTTGGGACCTTGCATGGTAGCCTCTGTCATCATTATATGATTGTGTGGATGATAATGATATGTATTGTACAGCATTTTGAGGAGTCTGAAGACTGGAAAACCTCCACAAGCCTGCTTACTCTTTACCATAACTTTGATTGCTGAGCCAAAATACTACATATGGCTAGGGTCTATGCTCTGGCTTCACATGAGAGACACGGACAACAAGTTCAATATTTAAAAGAAAAGTCCACACCAATGACTGGTTGAAACCGAAAAAGTAAAGTCACAATTTAAGTTAATTCTGTCCTAGCGTGTATATTTAATGGTCTTCTTTAAAGAAGAAGAAGACGACGAGTCAAGTAGTTTTAATTTTATTGGGGGATTTTAGCTGCTTTTCTGCTGATGCATTCACACATGATTGTATTTGTTTTAAGGAGCATACACAACAAGCAGTTCTGTTCGGAGATGGTTGGATGTCTTTATATTTAATACTAGATAACCATAGTGATCACTCAAAACATTTCATAACATTTCTTAAACAAAAAAGGTAATTACTTTTTAGGTTTCCTGTCGTGACAAAATCCCCTCCCATGTCCATCAAATCCCAGGGTACGGGATGGCCTTGGTGTTGTCATGGCTCTAATTAAGTCCCTACACTCTCGGTAGTGTTGACCAGGTGTGGGAAGTAACATTGTTTTTGTCATCTTCAAAACCTACTTCTGCAGCACGCTGACGGGTTCATAGGGAGGAAACTCAATGTCGCGCATGAGTGGTGCAGCGGATACTAAACCTCACGGTTTGGATCAGCACCAAAGACAGAAGGGAGCAAATAAAATGTTGTGAGATCCCTGATAAAGTACTCTTTTTGCCCCCAATACTAATAGCTGAACATTGCTGATTCATATTGTCTGACACAAATCCCTTTGTTGTTGGATTAATACAGCTGGTCTTCAAGGAGCCAGACTTTCTTTTTGTTAACATCCCTTAAATCCTGTCAACTTTACTGAAGTGTGTAACATTTAGACTTTTACGTTGTTATTGTAATTTATAGTGGATATTTAAAGAAGGATGAAATAAATGTACTATTCTTTATTCTTGTATAGAAATTCTTCACTGCATTAGACCCAGTGTTTTGCTCAAGGACACTTTGATATGCAACCAAGGGGCAGAGCAGGGATCAAACCGGCAACCTTGTGGTTAAGGGACAACCACTCTCCCCCACTGAGCTACAGCGGCCCCCAACAATGATGTATCATAAGCTGCCGATTAATTGGGTAAAACCCTTTATTAAAAACAGGGTTCTTACGATCATGGAAAACCTTGACATTTTGAAATTGTTATTTCCAGGCCTAGAAAAGTAATTGAACAAAATTAAATCCCAACATTTTTGGAAAAGTCAAGCACATTTCTTGTATTCAAATGTTAATTTACACGGTGTATATATACTGTATGCTTTGGAATTCTCATTGTTAGTTTAAATTCTACATCTTCTCACTTGTTCATGGACTCACCAAGTTTTCACATGTTTAATCATGGACATTTGGTTTGAAGTCATGGAAAGGTCCTGGAGATCCACTGGTCAACGTGTGTATGAACCCTGTCACACAGACCTTTACTGCCTGAGGTCACTCAGCCGGCTATGTGGGTTGTGGGTTAAACACGTCATACGCATCAGTGAGGGGGAGGGGCTCATCTCTGTTGCCTTTCTCCATGGAAAAAATATTTCCAGCCATCTGGAATAAATGAATAAGTAACCAATATTTCTACTTTATACTTGTTGTGAAATTGCCACACACGTGGTAACATGTAGCGCCCTGGTGTCTGGGCTCGTAACGTCACCCGTAGGCGCACACAGCTCTGTGAATGTCTCCGACTACGTGAAGGACTTCCGCTTCCAGCGCCACGAGAGCAGCAGCAGCAGCAGCAGCAGCAGCCAATTAGATTCACTAACGGAGGAGCAGCTCGGCGCTGATTGGCTCTCGCAACGCAGCGCTCTGTCCGTCCTCTCCCTCCGCTCCGCTCTGGTTTCTCTTGCGCCGCTCTACTCTCAACTCGAGTGGTTTTATACTCCGCGACTTATTGAGCGCCGTAATAATCGCGCGACACAACGACTCGATAATGAAATTCGTTGCCAACTATTTTAATTATCGATTTTAGCGATTCGTTGTTGCAGCCCTAGTCTTAATTAATCTTTAATATCTATTTATGTTGTGAAAACTTCTCCTGAACGCATCATATCCTCACGTCAAACACAGATTGGCTGTGTACAATGTAACGTTATCAGAGACTAGAAAAGTATAAATGATGTCCTGATCTCATACTTTACTGAAATAAACCATTTACTTCACACAATTTTAACATTCTATATATTATTATTAGATTCTGTGGTTCCCAGGCCAGGTCCCCACAGACCGGGCTCCCGCTGCAATGTCCCTGATCACCATTTGTACATTTTGGGCTGCCAGGCATTCCCTACAAGTCGACCACAATCATGACATTGTCCTAATGGTGAAATCTTTTTGTAGTGTTTGGATTCTGTCAGATTCTTTTTGCTGCTGAAAACAAAACACAGGTCTGAAAACGTGAGAACTGCTCAGATATTTTACGGTTCTGCGTTCTCATGTCGTATTTCGGCATCAGTACAAAAATATTGCCGTATTGGGTTATTTGATTATGTTTTTAAGTGGGTTTGTTCAAGTGTCTGATACATCTCCAGTTTATTTTGCCATAGTTGTGGTATAAAAATAGAATATAAAATGTTGACACATCTACTAGTGAGAGAGGGTGATTTAATGCCTTTTTAGTTTACCATACTATGCGCTTAGAGGATTGTCCAGTAGAAATGAGAGGGTTACAAATACATAGAGACAATTCTCTAGTACAAGGGTTATATGAAGATCTTGGATATCAGTGCTTTAGCTTAGTTTCTTTAATATTTACACTGCATTTATCTAGCTTCATATTGATTGATTGTACTGTTAAATATTTCCACTCTGTTACTGATATAGACATTTTTGTAGCTTCTTTTGAGAAGTTCAAACTGTAAAATAAGTCACACACATAGTTATTAATTGATGGAGCCCATTCTTCTAGATTTATATAAATGTTTAGTTACATAATGAATTATTATATTAGTTAATATAAATCTGAATGATTGGACTGTTGTGTCCAAGTCCCTGCAAGCTCAGAATAAACACGCATAGCAGATGGAATATGTCTGATAATAAATATTGTGTCTGCTCCTCAAAGTTGAGGTGCTGCACCTCACACAAAGGCAAAACACGCTTGTTATCATGTTGTTACAATGAGAGAGGGGGGCGGGGCCACAGGAGGCCCCATCTGTGAGGAGAGGTGGGGAGATGGAGCCGGCCGAGGTCAAGACAACACCACCATGTGGCTGCTCGGAGGGCTGGACTGGGCTTGGGGGAGAGTCGTTTTGGGTTTCCACCGGTGTTGTGGAGAGGACTCCCACCGTGATTGCAATCGCGTGCAGTCTTGTGTTTACGTTTGATCAAGAATAAATCCTCCTGTAGAGAACAAGAGGCGGTCATTGGTTGAATTATTCCGTTAGCTCCACCCGACATCCAACTCTGATGCAGCTTACAGCATCTTACTTTACTCAGCGGATGAGACTTTATGTACTTTGATAAAGTTGATGTTGAGCCTGTGGGCATTACTTAAGCTTTTAAAGCTCTTCAGTGCACTGATAATGTGGCCCCTTCTGGTTCAGTTATTTCCTCTATTTTAAAAACAGGAATAGAAAATATGGGTAACGGGTAGGGATGCACCGATCGATATCGGCCGATATTGCCATTATCGGTTTTGATCGGCGTTCTCAAAACGGCCGATCAAACCGATCGATCAGATGACGTCACATCTGTGAGTAATACTATCAGAGACGTTTCAATCGCCGCGCGCTGCAACGGAGTGCCGCAGAGTGAGAGGTCCCCGAGGGGATCCTCCCGCACCGAGCGGCGTCCCGTCCCCGAGTTGAATCTCTGGGTCAACTCACCGACACGCGCATGTCTGAGCCCCTATAGACTGATGTTCACGGCACACGCATTCCATCGGGAGCGCGCGAGGGAAACCCCTCGAGCGAAAGCGAATGCGGAAGGATTTACGTGACACAACATCCAGTTTTGCAAAGTTAGCGGAAAGAGCCACGTAAAACAACATCCGTTTTTCAAAATAAGATGTCGACAAATCATACACTAACATATACAAGTAAACAATGAACTGATTTTGTATCTTTATAGATTGTTTCTGAGATTTAGCTTAAATGATGCTAACATTAAAAAAAGTCCTGTATATAGATTTCCCCAAGAGCTCCAGGACATGAATGACGCATATGTGTTCCATACATATCTGAAATCAATCCCCTACAATAGCAATCAAACAATTTTAATGTATCAATTAGGACAGTTTTCAAAGTAAAAGTCCTAAATGTTTAAAGAAATCTGTAATTTCTTTAATGTTTGAGATGCTTTAGATGTGTATTTCCTCATAATCATAGGCAATAATGCTACACAATAAATAGAATGCTTCACTCGACACCGTGATCGGTATTATGGGATCGGCAGATACTATTTCGGTGATCGGTATTATCGGTGATCGGCTGACACTGATTTCAGTGATCGGTGATCGGACCAAAAAACCTGATCGGTGCATCTCTAGTAACGGCTAGGGCTGGAACATCTCCAGTTGGTGCGATTAATCGATTATTAAAATAACTGTTAGTTGCAGCCCCAGTAACGACAGATAAAAAGCTGTATTACGTTATTAAAATCAATTCATTATTCATCTGAACAAATGTGTAGGTCTAAATATTTGGCCAATCTCTATGACATGCTGATACACATCTGTTCGCAACAATTTGGACTACTGTGTTATGATGCAATTTTGTGGTATTTCCCCATCTTTGCTTCCAGCGTAGTAACACCGTCAGTGCTGACCATTGATTGTACACTGAGTGTTTCTAAATAGCCATTTCTCTTGTTCTTGTGTAGTTGGTGTCTTTGAGCAGGGGATGGCCGTGGCCCTGTGGTCTGGTAGAGCTGCTGAAGGGGCCGCAAACAACGAGCCGATCCATTCCGACAGCATCCAGAGTAAGGTAAGCACTCCGTAAGAGAGCCGAGGGGACCCTGATTAGTGCAGACTCGAGAGGATGTTGAGCAACGCGACGTCGAAACCCAACCCTGGTGTTCCGGGTGACCTGTAGTGTACTGTAGTTGTATGAATCTAAAAAGAAAGAAGCTGTTTCTGCGCTGACAGTGACAAACCTGCCTTTTTGTCCAGTCTCCAGACGTGGAACTGGTGGAGCCAGACGCAGTGATGGTGAAGGAGGAGATGGTGGAGGCCAACATGTCACAAGCCGACATAATGGTGGAGGACGTGCCGATGATCGGAGATGATGGTGAGTCCTGTTGCTTGTGTACACGACACTCTCCTCTGTGTAACGCTGACTATTACAAATCAATGCTCTCTGTAGCATATAAAACAATCGAGCACTGAAAATGTACATTGAATACTCCACTGATTTTACACAGTCTGAATGTTGTCTCTGTATCCTGAGAGAAGTTAATCAAGTCTGAGAAAGTAAGCGGAGACAAAGTATACCCTTTTAGGTTCAAATGTTTTAAGCTGCTCATGCATAAATTGGTGCTTTTGCTATGAATTAAAGCACGTTTTTAACCATTCTATTCTGGGTTTCCCCCCCCCCGCACCATCTCTCTAAAGGAGTGGTAGAGTGTGTCTCTCGAGGACCTGCAGGACAGAGACCCAGCCTTGAACTGCAGGACACCCAGTCCACTTCCAGTCAGTCCCAGAACCCGAGCAGAAGGATGAGGCGCACCGGCAACAGCAGAGGAGTGGAGGTCAGTGACTCCTCTCCTCTCCTTAAATGTGAACGCAGTGCCTTTGTTGAGGACAGAGACTCGATGCAGGAAATGATAGACCCCCACCAGTATATGGATGGCGGCAGCAGCGATTCGCAGTTTGACGTGTTGTGTGACAACAATAGAAGCGCTCACGCGTTGGTCGGGGAGTTTTTTGACAAGCACCCTGCAATTGAAGTGGAAGGAATGAGGCCGTCGTGTTCGTACTCGATGGCAGCGACCGATTTCCCATCGACCTCGTCCAGCGTTAACGTCCGCTACCGTTGCGACCCCGCTTTCCCCCCGTCCCAGCCCTTCAGCGACGGCAGCAAAGTGCCGCGTCGAACGGCCTCCAAGGAGAGGCTGTTTGTTTGCAGCTACTGCGGCAAAGCGTTTAACCGCCCCAAGAAGGTGGAGATTCACCAACGCGTCCACACGGGGGAGAAGCCTTTCAGCTGCTCCACATGCGGGAAGATGTTCTCCGAGGCCGGGAACCTGAGGAAACACCAGAGGGTTCACACCGGAGAGAAACCATATAGCTGTGTTATGTGTGGCAAGGGATTCGCCTGGATAAGGAACCTGAAAACGCACCAGCAAAAGAGCCACCATTAAACATGTCCTGAAGAGGAGACCTGGGACGAGAGCTGAGCGTCTTTGACATGGACCTCCACAAATAAACACTCTGCTCAACAGAAGGAAAAGGACCTTCCTAAAAAACATTTAAATTGTTTTTTTTTAATGCTTCCCTTAAAAGTTAACATGTTTTTTAAAATATATATACATGTGACTTTCTATTTAAAGAGAAGTATTATGTATTAATATGTGTTATTCGTTCCTTAACCAAAATATAAATACCTGAAATGTGTAGTATTGTCCAACCAGGATGGTTCTGTATTCAGCTTTTCTGTTGAGTGGATACTCTGCCTTGTCCTGCGCCTCATTTCCCCACAACATTTCCGAGGAGAAGTCTGTATCAGTATCTAAAAATCTCTTGTGCAGACTCGAGCCCAACGTGTTAGTGTGTGTCTCAGTACTTTCTGATTGTTGTAAAACCTCACACACACACACATATATATATATATATATATATATATATATATATATATATATATATATATATATAGTTTCTAACAATGTTCAGGATTTGCTTGCAACAGCTGGTCACCAGTTTCTTATTAAAATGAATTAGAATTTATTAAAGTACTCTTGGTGAAATTCTTTTCTTTTCACTTTTGTTATTTTCCATAGACACACACACACGCACACACACGCGCACACACAAAGCGATAATTAACTTGCTCCCGTGGCGCACTGCGGGCATCAGATTTTAAAATGCCGACAGCACAGTACTAGGAAACGGTTTCTCTCGAGGCATCATTTCTATTACAGATTATCTGAATATGTTATACTAGTTAATGGGCAATTAGCACACATTACACAACATATCTCTGTTGGAGTAAATTAATATAATGGAATTCTCTGCAATTCAATTTGTATATGGACAAACGGCTTTACGGTCCCGGCATAACTACAATCCTTCGAAACCTGCGAGGAAAGAAAGCAAACTCTGGAAGAGAATATGCAAAGTTAGTAACATTTATGGTAAATTAATATATACAGAAGAAGAGACGGGAGCTCATTACATGCAAGGACGTCCCCCAGTAGAGGCCGATAGCAGCTGGGCCTCAGCCGCCCCCCACCCTAACGATAAACCTCAGCCAGCCCCATTGAGCAGCCAACCAGCCCTAACTATAAACCTGAGCCGGCCACTTGGCCCTAAATATACAATTTTAAAATGCCGGCCTACCAGCGCTAACTCATTTGCTCATTTGACGCTCCAAGATGGCGAGCAGGCTGTCGGAGAAGTGCCACTGTAGTTTGATGCATTATGGGGCTTTTAGTGCGTGCCGGCCATTCAAACCATGCGAGAACCACTCCGTTCTAAACGGGTTGGACGAGTGATTCAGGAGAACTTGACGCAATCGTCAATTTTATCTTCGGTACAAACACATTTTGCCACGAGAATAATGTGCAAGTGTACATAGTTTTTCATAGTTTTTCACGAATGGATTATTCATATTTTTTGCAATTTAAAAAATGTACCGAGAAAATATCAATATCCCAAGCTTGTAAAGTTCTGCTTTTAATCTTTACTGTCATGTTTATGGCTGAACACCTACAGGCCGTACGCTGAGCTGCATGTGGTGAACGCTCATCATCGCACGCTCGTCACGGTAGTCGCCTGAAGTTCGGAGCGTTCGCTGAATCTGACACCGCTCACTCCAAAAAGATAACGGGAAGATGTTGGTACACAGGGCCCAACGTGTACCTCCGTACCGCCACGTCTGGGCCTTTTAGCTCTGGAGAGGTCCGGTCCGTGTCCATGACGAGGCCCTCGCTCTGCAGCTCTCTGGTTCCGAGCTAAGCCACTACGGACTGAGCGGTTGTCCCACTCATCAAATTCACCTCAACAGGATTTTATTAGTTTGCGGTGGTGGATTGTGGACGGTGTGTGGGGATGAATTACAGCGCGTGTGTGTTCCTGGTGATGAAGGAACCCGTCACCCAGCGGCGCAGTGTGTGTGACCACGGCCATTAAAGTCTGCTGTGGTCTGCATCCGGCCTCCTGGGCCTCCACAGCGCTCCCTCTTAAAGCTGCTACATTAACACGATGGACGAGCAGGGGAGAGGAGCACCGGCCCGTTTGAAAACAGGCTTTTTCGAGTGATCAGTGTGTTACTAGTCGTGCTTTCATTGGTTCTGAAGTTTGAATACTGGCTGAATCCAACACGTATTATAATTTATACCGGAACTCACTTGGTGTGAAAATGGTATCCATGCATTTGTGTTTTATAGTGAAGATATTTCACATTTTGCATGCACATTGTGGAATAAAATACACTTGCTACCACTGAAAAGTCTTTTATTTTAAAGAATTAAGTTGTTGACTTTGAATCCCAGAATGCAAATAGTTTAATATTGCAGAAAAGTGGAGCTGTATTTATATTTGTAAATAAAAAAACTACAAAATTGACCAGTGTTTGTATTCAGGTCAGGTATTTCAGTAAATTGTATACAAATAGTGCAGACGAATATATTTTGGCATGAAGTGTGTAATTATGCACATTCCATATATATATGTGTGTGTGTGTGTGTGTGTGTGTGTGTGTGTGTGTGTGTGTGTGTGTATATATACACACATATATATGGAATGTGCATAATTACACACTTCATGCCAAAATATATTGTTACATATAGTTATATTTCACAATGTTGGACAACATGTACATCTTAAACGCAGTGTAACTGCAAGTCTGTGGATATATAAGTGTTTAAATAGTTTGTCCCTCTGAACCCCAAAACCTACTGACGGGATTGAAAAGCACGTTTTCTCTAAACAATTGCCATTACAGGCAGATGTGTTCCGTCAAACTGTCCCTGAACACATCATATGTGATGAACACCATCGGAAAAAAAGAAAAGAAAGCCAAAATAAAGCTTAAATTAGTCAAAAACATGTTATTCTACATATCTCTTTTAAAATTAAACTATTTGCTTTCATCAGATTGTAAATATTTAAATATATAAAGCACGCAGCATTAGTAAGTAACACGTGTAGACACTTGAACAATGTTAGATATAGATTCCAGTGTTTTCCAATTTTAATTATTCTTTTGTATTTATTATAATGATCAAAGAAATTAAACTTGGGTTTATTTCTTTTTTTTTTAATTATCCTTTATGGCATTGTAACTGATTCTGTTGTTTCCAAAAAGGTGCAGGACTTTTACGTAAATAGAGACCACACACGTCTGACGATCACGGCTCCACTTGGTGGAAGAGAGGAAACTTGTTGCCGCCTCTTGTTCGACAGCTGAAGCCGAAAAACTAAATGACGGACAGATATGTCAAACGGAAATACTTTCATCTATTTACATTTTTTTTTCATTTACGACTGTTAACTGTCATTTTGCTGGACTGGAGTGCAGAATGATCGCACGCCTCAGAGAGGCTGCTGAGTCTCCAGCGAGCGGAGCGCTGCTTCAGCCCTCGGCAAACAACAAGGAAATGACCACAGGAAGTTGTTCATCTGCTTCGTGCATCGATGAGGTGTGCTGCCGTCTCAGGCCTCAGTCAAAACAAAATACTAAATGTTATTGAAAAGGTGGATGTAATCGTTTTAATCAATTAGCGTAGTGCCCATTCATCCCAGGTCCACTATGAGCTCCTTCCACTGGCTCAGTGTCGACACCTTTAACCTTCAGGGCTCTCAATGTAAGGTCAGCGTAGGTCAGCCCCTCTGAACCCTCACCAGGAGTCACTTTGTTGTGGACGACTTTGCAGTGTGACGCACTCTGAAGCCACGTGGCCGTGTCCTGAGTGAGGACGCCCCTTCTCAAGTGTGTGTGTGTGTGTGTGTGTGTGTGTGTGTGTGTAGAGGGAGGAGGAGCCGATGGTCGTGCTGGTCAAGCTGGAGGACACGGAGCTGGCGACGGGGGACCAGAGCCGGACCGGCCTCAGCATACAAGAGGGTGAGTGGACACGTCCCGTGAGATCATGACATCAGCACAGATCTGCTGACTCGGTACCATAAACAAGTAGAAATGCCAGTCAAGATATCTCCTACCAAGCATGGCTGCTTTGTATCGACTATTTGTTATCAGTTTCAAAATAAAATGCCCTCTACCTGTACAGTGGCAGGCAAACGTGCACAATATCAGTAACGAGATACCAGTGTATCTCTTTTGTTCATAAAACATCAAATGCAAAAGCACTAAGTATGGTCGTCTTTGTGTGCAGGGTTGGTGGAGTCGAGCACCGACGACTACAGAGCCAACTTGCCATTCGATGAAATCACACAAGCGCCCACCAATCCGCTGTGTGACCTCCAGGAGTCTGGGCCGGGCTTATCAGAGGTCAGCTATGGGCGATCTTCGATGTGGACCAATGGTGGGGGTATTTATTGTCATGACGATAGCCTCCCCGGGCCGTCCTCGCAGTGCGCCCCCCTCCCGTACCTGCCCGGCGCACTCATTGGAGCAGAGCCAGCCGGTCCCGGGAAGGGATTGGCTGTCGAGCATTCGGCGGGAAAGGGGTCGGCGGTAGAAAGCCCGAGAGGCTTCCACGCCGCTCTGTCCTTTCAGCAGCAGATGCCCGTTATCGATCTGTCAGAGGAGTCCAGCCCCGTCGAGGCTTTAGGTCAGATAATGGGGCCTCAGCAGTTCCTGGACCCGGGTCAAAGCCGGGGGCAGAGCGGCGCTCAGATGCAGCAGCACATCCCCAGGAGGAGGGGTTGCATTTGTAGCTATTGCGGCAAGGGGTTCACCTCTCCGGCAAATTTAGAATCCCACCTCAGGACTCACACGGGGGAGAAGCCCTTTGGCTGCAGCATTTGCGGCAAACAATTCTCCCAGTTCTGGAACCTGAAGATCCACAGGAACATCCACACCGGGGAGAGACCGTACCAGTGCCAAATCTGCCCCGAGAGGTTTTCTGACCCTAGCAACCTGAAAAAACACCAAAAGAGGCACCACCCACAAACGTACGACATGCAGTCAGGGACATCGTAGACAGCGAGCTCCGATGACGCGCCTTACATGTGAAACCCAGACAGCGGCAGCAGACGGTCTAACTCACTGTCCTGGAGCTCAAATATGTTGTCTGGAAATCATTTTCCAAACCCCTAATTTTATACGGCAAACATCCTTTTACATACATATCTATATATATTCAAAGTAAGTACATTTCCCACATGATAGCCATCACAAACAAGTTACGGCTGGTCCCTAATAAGCGTAAAGGAGGGATGGACTTACCTGCACACGCCTCCACAGCGAGGGACCCGGCAGTCACGTCACACTCAGAACTCTTTAATAACAGAAGCACTTTTTTCTATTCAGTAATTTGCTTCTCCTACAACATATCTTGTAGAGCTGCTGAGCTACTTTATAAGCAACTCAACGCTTCCTGGACGGATGTTTCGCAATTTAAAGCCAGCCGTGAGCAGGAGGGACACAGCTGAGCTACTGGAAGGCTTTTGTTGTGAAACATCTTTGCAGGAAAGAGTGGGTGTCAATGAGGGAAGCAATTTAGGAGGAAAAGAAAGGCAAAGTAAAAGTGACTGGAAATAATTAGTGTATAAATACTATGACAGGACCCTGTTGTTGTTTTACTGTATATGATAATACACATTGGGGAATTATAAATAAAGTCCTGTGGCTTGGATCTCTTAAATGGGGGTAAAAATTCGTCACGGCTCATTATTTAAAAAACACTCAAATTTCAAGAGTTTTGGGGCCGGGCTGTTTAATAGATACTACAGATACAAATCAACAAAACAAGCCAGGCAACAACCCCCAGCCACGGAGATAACACTTTGGGGACAGTGCAGGACAAAGCTCTATTAATGCATTAAATGCAATATTGTGTGCATTTCTTTATTTATTGTATTTGAATCATGTTCTTCCAGTGAAAATGCATCCAGGATGTGTTAATAATACAAGAGAACAATACATATATTTTTTCCTTTTTTTTCTACAAGAGTAATTCTCTTCTTGAGGAATGTGTCATTTATAGTGTGACTTGTATAAAAAAAGAAAAAGAAAAAACCTACACTGTATATGTAACACTAGCTTTTTTCGATTGTGTCACAATTTTGTAACAAAAACCTGCTTAATGTCCACAGTCTGCGATGTAAATCATTAAAACTATTTTTTTTAAACTCAACATGTGAATTTGTGTTTTTATTATAAAATCATACGTTGCAAAATTGTGACACAATATTCCGTAATATTCTCACTCAAGGAACATTTTTAAGACATTTGTTTTATAATAAGCACATGTATTTTATCGTGTGATTTCTGAAGCACAGCCATTCTTTTCACATAATTAAACTGGACTCCACGAGCATGTCAGCACTGCCGCCCTCAGGAGGATCCTCCAGCCAGTATCTAGGCTGTGATATAAACCTTGTTCAGATATTAAAGATGTGCAGCATATTTAAAAATCAGTCACATTAAGAACGCTGAGATATTGGGACAATAACAACAGCGCATTGTATCGAGTCTTCGCTGTTTGGCTTCAGGGCTCGTAGGTCCATCATGAGGATTCACTGGGTTCAAACCCTTTAACCCCTTCTGTCAGGAGAACTAGAGCTCATCGTACCTCGACCTTTGGGGAGAAAGAATACACCTAAGTATAAAAATAAGTAAAAATAAACATTACATGCAGCAACACTGAAGCTGACTTATGTCATATTGTTTATTAATGAATCAGTACTCCAGGTTCCTGTATTAAGCATTTTACACTCCAAGTTGTAGCCGCTTGCCAATTCACACACATACAAATATTAGTTATAACAAACAATATCTAATATTTTAATTTATATATATATATATATATATATATATATATATATATATATATATATATACAGTTGTTGATTTTTTTTCTTGTATAGATATACACATACCTATACGATTTTGGTTTAGTGGGGATGAGGGTAGTGCAAAGTATTGATATATTAATCAAACCAATATACCAGGAGCTTTGCTTGAATATATTGATGTTGTAACATGGAGGATGAGCTCAGAAGGATACTGGAAGACAACCAGGAGCAGCAGCAGATGAACATGCTGTTGGTTTCTATTGCTCTTCCATAAAAGGTCATTTCTTCCTTCTCAAGTTCCCTTGAAGGAATGTTGTTCCCCCCAAAATAATATAAACTAAATGCAATACTCGCCTTCCGAGGCCCTCTGTCAAGGGGAGCGGAGCGCCCAATGAGCAGGTTGGGCAACACACACACACACACACACACACACACACACACACGGCCAAAGCGAGTCTTATCTGACAATGTTTTGTGATTCCTTGACACCTCTCCATCCATCCAGGATTTCTGGCTGGGGAATTACATTTTGTGGTCTCACATTTCCCGAAATATGATGTGTATTCTTCAATGAATGTGGTTCTGCCGGGTAGCGGCTCCGCTGAACGGGTCTCTCCCAACATTCCTGCAGAGCAGCTGACCATTAGTAAACTGTTGTTTTACTATTCTGATGTTTTGACCCTTTCAGTCAGCTGGGAGAAAGTTGGCAGTTGAAGCAGGGAAACGTGATCCCATTCTCACCATATTCACATGAATCAGAAACGTCCCAGCAAAATGCATATTTTTATTTATTTATGCTAGTTAGCCAAGAGGAAGAACCTTTATCGACTCCGTCTGCGTTCCAATCCATTTTTCAAATGTAAACAGCGTTAGCGAAAAGCAGTAGCATAGGTTACCAAGGTAAGCTAATCAATAAGGTCATGAATAATGTATGACCACTCCCACTAACTGTGCCAAGTTTGAGAGTAACTTAACAATTTTTGGGGGATTTCCTGACTGTATGTTGTACTCTGTGGTAAAAGTCCTGTTTTCGTCAATGGAGGCTTTGAAGAGAGCGATATAACTTCACATAAAGCGCTGACAATGGCCGTGACACACCGAACATGGATAAGTGAATGTCGCGACCTCTCCATGCACACACCTACGTCAGGTCACGTGGGGAAATGTTGAGGCTTGGGAAATACAATTTTGATGCTGATAATGTGCAGACTTTGCCCCACAAACACCAGCGGGAACTTTAGAATAATATATGTGTTCAATAACAGACACAACCTCGTACCAAAGTGTATCAGATGGTTCTTCACCTCCAGCTCCGTACTTAACGCCATACGTTTTCTCATCCAAATCTCCATCTCAAGATGTCCATCCAGTCCCGAGTGAGCGATGAATGCCATTAACAGCTGGTCTTCGTTGTGCCTCTCTTCCTCCCCCTCAGTCTGCAGAGCCTCAGGCGGTGGCCGTGGTATCGCCGGACGCCATCAGCACAGTGGCAGTCCAGCTGAGGGTACCGGACACCAACACGCCAGCCAGCCCCAAAACACAAGACCAGCAGAGATCCGACCACTCGGAGTACTCTCTGTTTGAGCTGGAGACATTCTTCACCCGCTGGGCTCCTGACACCGACTCCGTGTCGGCCCGCAGCGGCACTTTGTGTCCGTTCGCCGCTGGTGACTCCGCAGAGGGCGACCTGGATGGAGTCATTGTGGTGGAGGCCGACCCGCCTCCCCAGTCCGGGCTCCAGCCCCCACAAGGCCCGGTGTCCACGGCGGGGAGGATGAGCAGAGGCCAGAGTTGCTCCTCCGGTCCCGGCCAGCCGACCATGTCACAGGGTGAGAGATCGTCTCCTTTCCTTTGTTGGGCTTCACATCTACACGAAGCGGGCTACACTTGAGGATGCAGAACTGTAATGTCTATGTTTATATTTGACTCTTTATATAGATCTTCTTGAAAATGTTTAAATGGAAAAGATGCTGCTCATGCGCTGCAGTTCGAGAGGACGAAGCGTTTCAAACAGACTGGGGGCGACGATCCCTCAGAAACCACCAGCTCACTGGTGTCGTGTGTTCGACTGTCGGGAGGGAGTTGAGTTGATGCATTGTTGTGCATTTTAACCACTTTGCACTCAGTGCTAGGGACGTTTCTCATTTCCTGATTTCTCCTCGATTCCTTTCCTTGCCCCTTGCCCTCGCGTCTTGAGTAAAATCCCTCAGCCCAGATGTGACTGAACATTAAGAGCTTGTCACCTCTGCAGATACATTATTCCCTGTGATTTGTATCATTCTTGCACGTGACTTCTAGGACAAGTGAAAATACAGATACGTTACTCAAAAGGACACAAAAAACATATTTCTGCGCGGGTAAATCCCCAGTTGGTACTTCCATCCGAGGTTGAAGGAGACCAACAGAAGATTTAGCCATCTGTCCGACACAAGTATTTTAAAGTTGGACTTGGACGTATTTACGGGGCAACAATAGTCCAAAAAGCTGCCAGCAATGAGAAGATAAAGTACAGAGCCGGGAGTTCAGTTTGAAGGCCCCTGACATGCAGCACTTCATACTCTGAGAGGTGACTTGCTCCTCCATCCTGACTGATGTAGATGTAGCCGACTGGCTACTTTGTATCGTCTAAACTTATCTGTACGTTTCCATTTGTTGACCTGCAGGTCAAACACGATTTGACTTTGTATGTATTCCCTGACTCCTGATAAGTCACAGTGCACATCGTATATACATAGAGCATCTCCACAGTGCTCACAGGCTGCCATGCTATCTTCACCTCAATAGGATAGGCTAATTACTTATTGCATTCATGTAATAAGCATCTGTTAAAATGCCGGTGAAGTGGAGTGACACATAATTAAAAAGGTGCTTTTCATGAGTGCTGATCAGCACTCAGGGAATGCCTCTCGTCCAATCACGTTATAGGTCGGAACTGTTGTGTCGAAAGTAAAGCCCCGTGTCAGTTTTCTGTGTGCTGACTGTGTTTCTTTCCGTCTCCAGAGACCTCAGTCCCTGTGTCGATGCACGCTCCGTCTTCCCAGCCTCCGTGGAGCAAAAAGACAGTCATGATAAGAAGTGCTCAGCAGCTGCAGCATCAGCAGCATTGTGACAGCAACAGGATCTCTTTGCACAGCGTTCCCTCTGCACAGACCACACCCACAGACGCCGTTAGCAACGCCCACAAAGCAAGCATCTCTAGTTTTAGTTCAAGCAGTAAGCCCATGAGCTCCACGGGGGCTCCATCGTTCAGGGGATCCACAGCGGCGTTGGCCAGCATTGAGGTGGCTATTGCCGCACGCCACCACGCCAGCCTTCTGGCTTGCCACAACAATAGCCTAACCGACAGCGACGCGTCCTGCGAGCGCCGTCGGAGGAGCTACGTGTGCAGAGCGTGCGGGAAGGCTTTCTCAGGCCTCTCCAATCTGGAGGCCCACGAGAGGGTCCACACGGGGGAGAAACCCTTCCGCTGCGACTTCTGCGGGAAGCGCTTCTCGGAGGCCGGCAACCTGAAGAAGCACCAGAGGGTCCACACCGGGGAGAAACCCTTCCGCTGTGACCAGTGTGGGAAGAGGTTCGCCTGGATATGCAACCTGAGGACACACCAGCAGTCCGCCACGGGCTGCGGACCACAGGCCATGGGAAGCCTCGGTCTGGGCTGATCACTGAGGAGACTGGGGGTGAAGCAGTCACCACATCTACTCATTTGGTCTCTCCTACTTCCCAGATCTTTGATACGTGATGAAAACACTGGACAACGAGCTCTCAGTGATAAAAGAAAAGACCAAACCAGTGTTTTTCATTGGCTACACATCATATATACTTCACATTCCCACTGGGTGAACACAACATCACCTACTCTGGTAAACAGAGTGTGAACTGGGGGGTCGTGCAGCTACTCTCTGCTTTAATGCAGTTTGAGGTGTAAGCCATCCCTGCAACGCCATCAACACCTCGTTGAGGGACAACATGATGACAACATTCACTTGACGTGCACTGTGATTCATTCCTCAAGTTGTTTTCCATGCTTTACAGAAACACATTGACATTAAAAGCTGCCTGGATTTTTGGAGAAAGCACATAAACAATTACAAAACTAATCCAGCAGTGATGTCATTTTTTGTTAAATGGGCTTAAATGTCATCTGGTCGCCTTCAACCCTCTGAACCCAAAGCAGTTATATTTTGCACCCGTTACATCTCCCTCTGTGGCCGTTGTTTTTCACTGCAACATTAAAATCCTGCCCCACTGAAAACATTACATCACGGCTATAACCTGAGAAAACTAAAAGATGTCATACTTAGACAGTTACATTACATAGTTAAGATGCCTCAATTGAATTTCCTTTATAATTTATATTATTGGCACTCTGAGATTCTTTGAAGGAAGAGTGCGATAAAAATGAAATTACAAAAATTGTAAAACAATGGATTCTATAATCATATTATTCTCCAAGTGCCCCTCTCAAAAAGTAGAGAACATGCTATATTCATTTAACTATTTACATGTTCACAGCCTCTTCTCAGCAGTCAGTTTCACGGAATATGTGTCATGTGACTGTTGGCGAATCAATCATGGTTCCTAGTTGCACAGAATAAAAATAAAAATATATATATTCTTCTTTTTTTAAAGTAAAATAAAAAGTATTTAAGGTGAGATTTTACATACATAACAATAAACTTAATAACATGTTTTTTATGAAATATCACAATTTCAGTCTTTGTTTTGGTTGCTTTTTCTGTCGTAAGCAGTCGTCATTCATGATGTGTTCAATGGCTGTCTGAAAGTTGGACATCTGAACATAATGTCGATTATTTCAGCTTCTGATTTGGAAAAATGTTTTTCAGGCTTCAGGTGTTATTGATACATGAAGGTTTTTGCTAAAATAGCTAGTTCATATAGAACTAGAACAGGCACTCGGTAGAGCGCATACCTTTGCATATCACAAGATTGGGCATTGAAATATGAACATTTTGGCATTAGTTGCATGCCAATTGGATCAAAATTAACCGCTCTATGGTAAAAAGAAGATTTTGACCTTTTTCATGACTTTGACCTTTGACCCGATCGATCCCAAAATCTAATCAAAGGGTCCCAGGATAATAACCAATCATCCCACCAAATGTCATGCGATTCGGTTTAATACTTTTTTACTTATGCGAATAACACGCACGCACGCACGCATACAAATACATGGCGATCAAAACATTACCTTCCGCATTTTCAATGCGAAGGTAACTATGATGGCCGGAATTCACTAGCAGTCAGAAGAGTATGATCTTGTAGTGCATTTTCTACCTTAAATCTAAACTCCACCGTTGTCGGTGTGTGGATGGAAACGCATCCAACATTCAAGAGCATCATCCAGATGTGCCAAACTGGAGCCGATTAAAACAATTACAGAAGTAATTGTCATTTAAATTTGCGAATAGTCACGATTGACATGAGACCAACTCAAACACTCCTAATGCACAGGTTTACATATTTTTAATTTGCTTTTATTTTATTCATTTGGTATTTAAAAAAAAATCAATTGAAGAGCAAACGCAATGCTTTTCATTTGTACACCCTGTTGTGTGTTACCTGTTGCTTGGAGAAGCTTTTGATCGATATGTTCGGACAGTAATATAGAATAGTTTTAAATATTTCTCCTTTTTATGAATCATTGCAAATTGCAAACAGGAGGATTGTGTCCGTCTTTAATACTTGTAATTGGCGGATTTGTAAATATTTCTAGTGTGCTGTTGGACTAACAGACAGCCACACTATGTTACTATGAGATAATGAGTGCACATACAAGAAGCTATTCGAAATGATTATTTTTTAATAGCAAAAACAAAGTGATTTGGCTGCTTGAAGACTCATGAATTGTATCCCACTCGTCAATATTGGCGGAAGTAACTCGACTCGACATGCTGATGTCAGCCTGTGGAGTTTGCCAGCAAATATTCAGTCACAGCGCCACCTGCTGTCAACCATGCTCCTGTGGAGGAATAAAGATGTCCCAAAACTTTGTGGCAAGCTTTTTGGAGCAGTGGTTCTTAACTTGGGTTCGATCGAACCCCGGGGGTTCGGCGAGTCACTCTGAGGTTCGGCAGGTGTGAAGACACACACAGTGCAGCCCTGTTCACAATGTCGGATGTTTTAGTCGGTCATCAAAAGGCGGAGACGTGAACGGAATGAATAGACTGAAGCGGAAAATCCACCCGACGCAATCACCGTTGAAAAGCTCCGCCCCTCGTCACTGACGTCATGCCGTTGGTGAATCTAAAGGTGCGTTTACACCAAAAGCGAAGCGATTGTTCGCGTCGCCCAAAACGCGTGAGTTTACTCGCTCGACCATTCACCGTGTTCTCGCCATAAACGTCGAGACGCTTCGCGAGGGGCGGGGCTTATCTCCGTGTCTCGTCTCCGTAAAGACCGTTCACATTTCCTTCATCCACCATGAATAACTAACCACTAGTTCTGCTTTATACTTGTTGTGGACGTCCCACACACTAACGCCCTCGTGTTTGGGTTCATGACATCAACCGTAGGCTCACTCAGCTCGGTCACTTTCACCGATGAAGTTACTGTAACGTCTGAAAGACTTCTGCTTCCAGCGCTACGAGAGCGGAACTCAAGAGCTGATTGGCCCGAGTTGCGAGATTACCGCCTCAAAGTTCAAATATTTCAACTTGGGGCGAAAATTGCACCGCTGTAAACGCGTCGCCCACAACGCGTCGCCCGGGAAAATATCGCTTTTGCTTCTGATAGAGAAGAGTTCCACTGAAACCAAGCGATGCCCCACATACTTTATTCCTCCGAAATTATATTCCCGGTAACACTGGGTATACAGCCAGGATCGCTTTACATCCTACACATCTGCTAACAGGTTATGGGCCCAGGATTACCCAAAGTTACCAGAGGTTAGCCAGCGAAAAAAACATTGAGGGAGAAGTCGCAACGTACCGCTTGTCCGGTGAGAGTTAGCATACTATGCTAGCAGCATGAGTCGGCGCAACAACGGGGCGAGTAACTGTTGGTCCCGGCTAGTTTTTGATGGAGATAAAAAGAATTATGAACTGTGGGAGACGACATTTTGGGGCCATCTTCGGCTGCAAAAGCTTAACGATACTATCCTAAATGAGCCCGCCGACGGTGGGGAAGAAGGATCGGAGAATGCTGAAGCATACGTGGAGCTAATCCAGTTTCTGGATTATAGAAATTTGTCACTTGTAATGAGAGAAGCAGCAGACAACGGGCAGAAAGCACTAAAGATTCTGAGAGACTATTATGCTGGCAAAGGGAAGCCACGTGTAATTAGTTCATGTACAGAACTGACTTCACATCAAAAGTCGAGCAGTGAGGAGTGTGACCGAGTATGTTATACGGGCAGATACCGCCATCACAGCTTTGAGAAACTCAGGTGAGAGATTGAGTGACGGGCTATTAGTAGCAATGATTTTGAAGGGACTTCCAGATAGGGCTGGGCGATATGGAAAAAAATGTTATCACGATATGTTTTTCCATATTGATCGATCTCGATTCTTATCACGATATGTAGTTTATGCAGATGTTGCCAGTGTGAGACACAGCCCCCCGCGCGCACGCGCGCAGAACGAAACTTTAGAACGAACATTAACACATTAAATAGCCGGAGTCTCAATCAGGGCCAGATTAACAATTTTCCGTGCCCTGGGCAACAAGGCCCAAGGTGCCCCCCCGGCCAAACAATTGCAAAGTCGCTATCAACAAGATCATATAGCCTACACTTCTATACTATCAGGCTTCTGCATGGCTCAGTGGAGATGTATGTGTGTACAATAGCCTCAGCATAAAGTCATGCGTTCAAAAGACAAAACGGATGCACAACTGTGCATAACTTTTTACAATGAATGTTTCACAGAACTTGGTGACTTGAGTACTTATTGAATGTTTCAATATGTAGCCAATCAACTATCTGTTGACTGCAACAGTGAAATAAAGCAGACAGCTTGGGAAGCCTTAACTTAAAACCAGAAAACATTTTAAAAATGTGAAATTATCACAAGCCATGAAGCATGCAATTAGTGTGGATTGAGTAAAAGTAAACCATTGGCTACACTGTTGCATGTCATTTCAAAGTCAAGATCATGTTTATTGTATCACAATTCAACATTTGATGTTGATCACTTCACTACTATATATCCTTATTATTTTATTTAAACAAATGGAACTTACAACTGGCCTCCCTTAAAGACTGAACTTGTGACTACACAAACAATTATGAGGCTTAATGACCTCTCTTTACTTTTGCTTTACTTCTCACATTAACACACATATATTAATTCCAGTAACCATTCCAACCAATAACCAATTCCAGCATTAAAAATTAACACACTAGCATTCATATACACGTATATATTATATACATTCATACACACATATTAATTATTTTCTCACATTAAAACACATTACTACTATTAACTCAAACACCTAATGCCTCACAACTGGCCTCTTTTCAACACTGAACTCATGAAGAAACAAACAATTCAATTATTAGGCCTAATGACCTATCTTAGCTTTTAAAACTTCTCACATCAACACATACAGTTAATTATGTTCTCCATTATAGATTACTCAGTGGCCTTCCTTCTAGACTTCAAATATGCAAACTTGTGCACAATATCTTCAACGTCCATTCCCTCAACAACTTCATTTTCTATGGACAGTAAAGAAAGAGCAGAAAGTCTAGCCTGTGTCATAGTGGTTCTTAATGCATTTTTTACTAATTTAAAACAGAAAACGACCCTTCACCCTCACAATTCGAGACTAGCAGAGTTAAACACATTTTAAGTGCAACATATATATTTGGGAATGTTGTTTTAAGGCCATTTGTTTCAATAATCTGCAGCATTTTAACAGGGGAAGTCTCACTCGACAAGTGTGTGAACTGCATGAGCTCGTCTGCTAGGGACGCATCGAGGTCTGTAGGATACGCAGCGCCGCCGTTCCCATAACATGCACTACGCGCTGCGCGTAGGGCACCAAGTCCTGAGGGGGCACCACAAAATAGGCAACTAAAACAATCCTCATAGTTATAATGGCGATATTATTTCAGTCTACGGCTCGCATCGCTCTGCCGTGTTGCGCGCGCCGACACATCCGCGTTTAGACAGGTGAGAGCACACACTCTCGCTAGGAGAGCGCTTGATTTCTCCACCGTCAGTGCGGCGCGGCCAGCTCATGTTTGCGCGCTGCGGCACATTAAAACATTAAATAGCCGAGAGATTTTTTCAGCGTGAGAAATACGATGTGTGGCGGGAGTTAAGACCGAAATGCGTGAGGCTTGAGAGCCAGGATAACATTTTAGTTGACGTTGTCCAGGGCCCCTTAGATGTCATGTGCCCCTGGGCAAGTGCCCAGTTGCCCTAATGGTTAATCCGGCTTTGGTCTCAATGCGTGACACTTGAGAGCCCTGGAGACAGCAGCATCACGCAGAGCAGAGCAGCGCATCACGGGGAGGCGAGCCGGCTGGAAGCTAGCGGTTAGCGGGTTGGAGGCTAGCGGGCTGGAGGCTCACTATTAGGCTAACGTTAATATTAGAGATAAGCTCGTGAGCCCGTTTTAAAAGCCAGCCGTGCCACCTCATTTCTCCCTCTCGCAACTGCAGCTACTCTCACGAGGGGAAGTGGGCGTGTCGTGTCCTACCTGCAGACGGCAGACTCCGACACTGTTGTTGCGCTTACTTTTGCCACGTGAGATCGAATACGTGTCACAAGGAGATGATCGAGATCGATCAACATTTTATCGCGATCCTGAATCGAGATCGAAAAATCGCCCAGCCCTACTTCCAGAATTATTTAAGCCGTTTGCAATTCATATCACGCAAAGTGACGTGGCGATGTCTTTTGCCGAATTTAACACTAAACTACGGAGCTACAAGGACACCGAGAGGATGCGCGTAACGGCATCCGCAGACAACGTCATGCTGCCGCGAACGCAACACAGTGCGAGTGACCGCGGAGCCGAGATCGCGGACATGGTCTGCTTCAGGTGCGACATCAGAGGACACAAAGCCAGAACGTGTCAACGCAAGCAGTGGTGTAGCCACTGTAAAAGCAACACTGTGGCAGCTGTCCCCAGTTTGGCCTCGGCTGCTGGCTGGTTGACAATCAGTCAGCTGCTCTCACTGATTCGCAATCAGTCAGCAGCCGATGCTACTCCTATAAGAAGGGAAGAGCTGGAGGAGAGGGAGAGAGTGTGCAGACGAGTTGTCTACCAGGCTACGAGGCAGCTAACGCCGAGTGCTACTGGACCAGGCGAATGAATAAACGGCCGGATTAAGCCAAGTCAAGACTGTTTGTTTACGTGGAAATTACACAACGCACGCGAGAGAGTACGAAACTGCTACACAAGCTCACCGAATTCCGACACTCGCAGCAACTCTCCAGCTGCTGACAGTCCATCCAGGGCATAGACGCACGCGTCCAGTGCACTGAAAATGATCCGAAAACCCACTGCCCGGCTCCGCAGCAAGTATTTAACCTTATCATTCCTCAACACTCCCTGTCCTCCGCCATCCCCACATCCCAGCCGGAGCAAACATTTCACAACGCCTAAGATCAGAAATCGTGCAGGGGAAGGACATAAACCTCACTCTTATTCTGCCTTCCCCACGCTTTCGGGATCTCAAAGTAAAATGCTCCGTGTACCCGGAACGCTGACAAGAAGTGGACTGTTACTTAGCGCTGATAGGAGACTAAATCTCAAATGCTCACATGAAGTTCATGTGCCTACGCAGGGTCCGGCAAGGAACCTCTAATCCACCCTTCAACACCAATAAACGTCCCAGTACTTGCAGCACAACTGTCTTCACATCCTGATTTTGTTGATTATCTGCTCACTGGCCTCTTGCAGGGGGTTCCAGGTAGGGGTCGTCTCACCGCTCGCGTCCACCTACGTGTTTCAAAACCTCCAGTCTTGAAACTCCTTAAAAGGTTGACAAGCAGGCCACTGTTGGTTGGTGAGGAGGAGGAGACCGGTGCTATAGAAGAGGATCAACAACGGCAAGATTCAAGATATTTTAATGTCATGCGCACATATAACAGGTTATTTGTACAATGAAAAGCTTATATTGCTGGGTCCTCCGACTAAACAAAATTACAAGAAATAAATACAAATAAGTCACAATATGGTGTTATTGCACAAGAATAAGGCACACAAATGACAATATTGCACAGATAGTGTCTACTCTGCCGACTGTTAGCATCATGGAGGATAAGGAGAGCCAGGGCAAGGCTTGGTTTGAAGATGTAACTGACCCAGCTTTGTGGAGGAACACTCACGGTGAGCAGGCCAAAGCATTTGATGAATAGGAGTTAAAGCGTTCCACAGTTGGTGTGCAAATTATCCAGCCTCTATTGGGGACAGTGGGATTGGTGGCAAGACTCGAGTGTTGACAAATGAGCAGCTTACAGGCAGACTGGACAATGGCCAAGTGGTTGATAGAAACTTCATGCAGATGGCGGCGCGTGTAGACGCAGCGGCCACTCACGCTTCCGAAAATGCGGTGTTTTGTTTATTTAATAAGTGTTTGTCCGAAAGTTTGTCGTGTTCGTCTCGTCTGTATGCATCGGATTACAAGTACAGTCAACAGGCTCTGCTAAACATCTGCAAGAGCAACAATAACAACATTAATAACGCGCTGGATACCACAACAGAGATAACCATCAAGGAGCTCGGATTACTTCGCCAGCCCGTGATTACATCGGACCCTACTGTGGACTCGACCGACCCGTCTGTGACTACAGCCCCGATTAAAAGACGTCGGAAACGGTGTGCGAGGAAGCAGAAGAGAGGCAAACGCGGAGGTATCCGAACTAGGCTAGCGGCTAGCCCAACTCGCCCAGCCATCCCATCCATCATCATGGCCAACGTAAGATCCTTGGACAACAAAATGGACCACTTACGACTGCTGAGATCAGCGAATCGGACAGTGAGTAACTGCTGTGTGCTTGTTTTCACTGAAACATGGCTCAATGACAACATCCCCGACTCCGCTGTACATCTTGAGCAGCTAACATGCTATCGAGCGGACAGAGCCCACGTTACCGGAGGTAAACAACGCGGCGGAGGAGTTTGTGTTTACGTACGGGACGCGTGGTGCCGGGACGCTGTGGTAGTATGCAGACATTGTTCACCACTGGCGGAGTTCATGATCATTAAGTGCCGTCCTTTCTATCTGCCGAGGGAATTTACTGCGGTTTTGCTAATCGCGGTATATATCCCTCCAACCTCCAGCAGCAGTGACAGAAATGCGGCACTTTGTGAACTATATCACGACATCAGTGAACAACAAACAGCACACCCAGATGCATTCATCATCGTCGCCGGAGATTTTAATCATGCTAATCTTAAAACTGTACTGCCAAAACTTCATCAGCATGTTAACTTCCCAACAAGGGAGGAAAACACCTTGGACCTGGTCTATACCTCACACAAAGGGGCATACAAGGCCTCCCCCCTCCCCCACATCGGACTCTCCGACCACATCACTGTGATGCTAATGCCGGCATATAGGCCCAGGGTGAAAGTGGAAAAAACGGTTCGGAAGGAGATTTCAGTGTGGCCGGATGGATCAATGTGCGCTCTTCAGGACTGTCTTGCGACAACAGACTGGGGCATGTTCAAGAAAGCAGCTACCTACAACAACCACATAGACAACGAGGAGCTTACAGACACTGTCTGCTCTTACATCCGCAAATGCACAGATGATGTGACCCACACAAAGTCCATCGTCACTCGGGCTAACAAGAAGCCATGGCTGACAGGAGCCGTCCATCGGCTGCTGAGGGCCAGGACAAAGCCTTCAGAGCCGGGATAGTATTGGCGTGAGATCAACGAGAGCCAGCCTGTCCCGTGGCATCAGAAAAGCAAAACAGAACTACACCAAAAAAATAACCAGCCACTTCAAAGACAGCAGAGACACGCGCAGCCTGTGGCAGGGCATCCAGTCCATAACGGACTACAAGCCTGCATCCCAGACCTGCGACGACAACATCTCTCTGCTCAACGACCTTAACAGCTTCTATGCACGGTTCGAAGCAACAAATCACACAAACCCACAGAAAACTCCACCCCCCCCCCCCCACGACCAGGCTCTGTGCCTGTCTGCCGCAAGTGTGAAGAGGGCACTCTCCACTATCAACCCCCGGAAAGCAACAGGCCCGGACAACATTCCAGGCCGTGTACTGAAGGACTGCGCAGAGGAGCTCAAGGATATCTTCAGGGATATCTTCAACACCTCTCTGAGTCAAGCTGCTGTTCCGTCACATTTCAAGACCTCCATCATCATACCTGTGCCAAAGAAACCGACTCCATCCTGCTTCAATGACTATCGCCCTGTGGCACTGACCCCCATCATAATGAAGTGCTTCGAACGGCTAGTCATGTCTCACATCAAGTCCATCCTCCCCCCCACCCTGGACCCCTTTCAGTTCGCATACCGGGCAAAACGTTCCACAGAGGACGCAATCTGCTCTGCTCTCCACCCAGCCCTCACCCACCTGGAAAAAGCAGACTCACATGTGAGAATGCTTTTCATTGATTTTAGTTCAGCTTTTAATACAATAATCCCACAAAAACTCATCTGTAAACTGGACCAGCTGGGGCTCAATACCTCCCTTTGCAATTGGGTGTTGGACTTTCTCAGCGAGCGACCCCAAGCAGTACGAGTCGGCAATAACATCTCGAGCAGCATCACACTCAGCACAGGGGCCCCTCAGGGCTGTGTGCTGAGTCCTCTGCTCTTCACCCTGCTAACTCACGACTGCACAACAACCCACAGCAACAATCACATGGTGAAGTTTGCGGACGACACCACTCTGGTGGGTCTCATCACCAAGAACGATGAGACCCACTACAGGAAGGAGGTCAACCGCTTGGCCACGTGGTGCAGAGACAACAATCTCCTGCTGAATGTCAGCAAAACAAAGGAGATTGTGGTCGACTTCAGGAAAGGCCACACTGAACACCCACCCCTGACCATCGACGGTGCTGCTGTGGAGCGTGTGAGCAGCACCAAATTCCTGGGGGTGCACATCAGTGAGGACCTCTCCTGGGCCACCAACTCTGCATCACTGGCGAAGAAAGCCCAGCGGCGCCTCTACTTCCTCGCAAGCTTAAGCGTGTGAAAGCTCCCACAACCATCCTGAACACTTTCTACCGGGGCACCATTGAAAGCATCCTGTCCGGCTGCATCACCGTGTGGGGCAGTAGCTGTACTGCACACAGCAGGAAAGCACTGCAGCGCATAGTAAACGCAGCCGGTAAGATCATTGGTGTCCCACTCCTTCCCTGCAAGACATTTACACCACCCGCCTCACCCGGAAAGCTACCTCGATTGCGAGTGACACCAGCCACCCCGCACACAGCCTGTTTAGCCTCCTGCCCTCTGGAAGAAGGTACAGGAGCCTCCGCTGCCGCACCACCAGACTCGGGAACAGCTTCATCCACCAAGCTGTCAGAAAGCTAAACTCTCTCCCCTCACTCCCCCCAGCCATATCCGTCAGTCTGATATGAGGCTGAAATCCCCCCCCCCCCCCTACAATACCTCAGGACTCATCACTGTCCCTTGCACTTTATCATTTTGCCACTTACTGTCACTTTACTTCACTTCACTTTACTTTACCACTTACTGTATACTTTTTTTGCACTACATAACGTCACTTTAAAGGAAACCCATGCTGCTGTAAATGTATCTACATGTTTATAACTATATGTATATATATATATGTCTTGTCTTATCTGTTGTTGTGTGTGTATCTATATGTCTTATCTGTTGTTGTGCGTGTGCACTTATTTGTTCACCGTAGGAGGGTTTTTTCGATTACTTGTATGTCCTAACATGCGTAGAAATTGACATTAAAGCTACTTTGACTTTGACTTTGACTTTGACAGTGGATAACGTATTCCCCATCCACAGGAAATATTTACTGTTTCCATGCAAGCCGTTTTCCTCAAAATCTCAAGCATTCGTTACTGGCTACTGTGACTGGAAACACCCGGAGTGAATCTGCGAGCACGAGACAAGTGCAGAACATCTAGCCTGCATGCTTGCCCTGCATCAGAGAGCCACAGGTGCGACCGTCGATTCCGACGTTGTTAAGCAAATTGATGGAGTGGCAATATTGGAGAGAGGTGCTTAGGAGAGTGGTCTCTGTCATTAAGTTCCTGGGGGAGAGGGGCCTCGCATTTAGGGGAAATTATGAATTGCTAGGTTCACCACGCAATGGCAACTACTTAGGCATCTTGGAATTGTTGTCACAATTTGACCCATTCTTGACAGAGCATATTAGGAAGTTTGGACAGATGGGTAGGGGTAATGTTTCGTATTTATCTTCAACAACCTGCGAGGAGTTCGTAGGGGACAGAAAACGAAACAAGGAATTATAAAACGCTAAATATTTCTCTGTAATAGTCAACAATACCCCTGATCCATCCCATGTAGATCAGTTCACATTTATATTTAGATTTGTGAACCAAACGGGCCATGTAGTGGAACACTTTCTAGGATTCGAGCCCATTACTAGTCACACTGGGGAAAGTTTAGCAGACTGTGTTGTCTCAGTGGTGCACGATCTTGGCCTGGACTTGACAAACTGCCGGACAATCATATGACAATGCCTCCAATATGTCTGGAAAATATAATGGATTGCAGGCGCATCTAAAGAAGAGGAATCTATTGATTCATTGTGTCCCCTGTGCTGCCCATTCTTTGAATCAGGTCGGAGTCAACAGTATTGAAGCCTGTAGCAATGTAGTTGAAAAATATTCTGACTTGTTGCAGTCTCTATACGCTCACCTCCGCTTCCACGCGTCGCTGGGGCACAATATTTAGAGATTCCCATGAACACATCAATCTCACGGTTAAATCTCTCTCCACTACACGCTCGAGCTTCCGTGCTGACTCAACAAAAGCACTTTGGGGAAATTACCAGAATATACGAAAGGCTCAGGACTTTGCCTACGGATGACACCTAAAAAAGGCTCAGACGCTGCTGCGCTCTTTGCACAATTGGAGACATGTTCATGGCTAAGTTTTGGGAAACTGTATTATACCAGATTTCAAGCAACTAGCGCTGTTTTGTAGCGGGGTGATATAGCCCTCGTAACTGCAGTTAGGGCACTCGAATCCTTGCCTGATTTTGTGGCTGCACAGAGACTTTTTTGACAGAGTTTACCTAGCGTCAGCCAGACTTGGAGACATGACAGCCATTGCAGAAGGAGACGCAAGACTTTTGCTGACGAGAGTGGAGAGCAGGATACTGAGCTTGATGGAAGAGGCAAGTTTCAGGTAGAGACCTTCAATGTTGCCATTGTTATGTATTCAAAATCCCTTGGTGCTGAACCAAAGAAAATATCCAGAGTTGAAAAAGTTCTAATAAAATGTATTTAATAAAAGTATTACCAATTGTTGATAATAACTAATAACTGATCAGATACAGAGTACAACTCAGCTGAGGGAGCATGAGTCACTGCGTCCACAGACCGCCAAAGCAGTTAACTGTCTAACAGTAAGTCAAGCTCAGTAAATCTAATCCTCAGCTGAGGACTTCTCACAGGATCAACGGCCTGCATGCAACTGACCTGCACGCAGTGTATCTCTGCCGTCTGTCCAAAGGTATAAAGCATTGTCTTGCTGGAACCCATCTGCTTTTATACATCCTGGGCCCCAGGGGAGACATTCACTCTTTCATTGGTTAACCAGTCAAGGCAAAACATTAGTACTAATCGACTCATTGGCTGAGCCGCCTGTCCGTCGGTGTGGAAAGCGTGTCCACGCCCCTTGACACTTGAAGTCATCCTCCATCTTCCTCTGCGTGGTTGTTCTGAATGGCATCGCACGGGTCCTTCAGGATGCCTCTCAGTCTGCTCCCTCAGACTATCCGAGCCAGGTGTGAACTTCCTCTCCGGCCCCAATCCGCATCATGAATGGGTCTCTCCATGTAGAGGGAAGGGGATCTCTTGCTGAGATTCATCTTACCAGTTACAGTAATCCATTCAATAATAATCCACAGACATTCACCAAACAATATTGTAAATTATTAAACTAACACACATTCTATAACATGTATGACGTTATGGTATATTAGTAAATCCTAATTTACATATCGCTTTAGCAAATAGTCTAATTCAACACCATCGACACGCTCACTCAGAACCTTGGACACCGTCTGGAGGCCTACAGGCACCTGTGCAGTTTGTTCAGTGTGCTTTTCTGTGAGAAATAGGAGTCCAATACCTCAGTGATTGAGAAGGCAACAGTTCTGGCATCTGCATACCCATCTGACCTAGATGACAGTTTAGGCGTTGAACCGATTCAGCTCAGATCATTCATTAAGCCTGAAGATGATACAAGCCCAAAAGGACTACTCCGAAAAATTCTAGATTGTGGCCTGTAATCTATGTTTACTAATGTTTAAGTGGCGCTGCGGCTATTTCTAACACTGCCCGTCTCTAATTGTGAAGGGTCCAGGATAAAAAACGGACTTAGATGAACGTTTGCCTCATTAAAGAGCGCTTTTTTGTTAATATACACAAGTCCTTGATTCCTCTGCGCATGAGCTCCTGCACCTCACTACCTGTGACGTTGGCATGACACTCCGTGCAATGATTGTGGTGAATAAATATTCGTACTCCTGTGAACAACCCGGTGTCTGGCTTTCTTCGCCGCGGCCTAAGAGCCAGGTCATGACAGAGCCACCAGCCAGTGTCAATAGTCTCATTCCTCCCGAGCGTGTCTCCCACCACTACTCCACCGTTCTCCGCAAAAATACGGAGCAGAGATAAATTTAAACTACTGGATTAATCGGTAGGGATTCCTCTTCCGCCTACTTCCTTCCGTCTGCTCCTCCGTGATTCACAGAGAAAAATGGGGGCGTGGACGTGTCGGGTGGCGTGGACGTGGCGTGTGACGCGGCGCAGAAAGTACTCGTCACACGAAACCTTTTACCATGATTTTTCAATCTGTTTGTCCGTCAACATTTTGCGAAAAAACAACAACCAATGAACACAATAAATCACAAAGGACCTACCCACCACACAGGTGAGGTTCATTAACAATCTGGCTATCAGAGAAGCCAGAGAACATGGCACAAACAAACTTCACAACATGGAAGCAGCTGCAGGGATTTTGACAAGCAGCGCGGAGCTTCCCCGGAGGAACATGCAGCCAGAAGAGATCCACTTGGACATGGGTAAGTGTCTTTACTAAACTTTACGTGTCACGTCACGGTGTCCGGTGTTTACAGAGAGGATTCGCCTGCAGCGCAGCAAAGAGGTCTCGTGCCTCGGAGGACCACCAGCATGGCACAATGACATGTCATTATAGTGAAGCCATATTGTAAATAGTCCGTGTGAATAGTTGTTTTTAAATTTCAATTAATGTACAATACAGATTTATTTGGAAAAAAAGTAATTTCTCAGTCACAATTTTATCATTTCGGATATTTGCGTTTCTCTGAGTTTTCACAAACTAGTATTTACCCCTTACACGTTTTGGAAATGGTATCTCCCTTACGTTCCACCTTTTTGTGCAAGCTCTGACGGTATAGAGAACAGTCATTGGGCAACCGATTTCATGGTTGCCAGATAGATATTATCCTCCAAATAGTGCAACCATTTTGAGCCTTTGGTACGATACTTCACCATTTCCAATCTGGCAACACTGAGCACCTTGCCCACTCAAAACAGGTCAGTGGGGAGGTATTTTTGACAGGGTAAAAAGGGTGTCGTTTGAAATTATTCTTGTGATATTTTGACCAAAATATGTTACAAACAGCTACAAACTGTCAGGTGCATATTCATTTTATTTCTTTTGCAGCGTATGCCGCATTGAATTTGCTTTAATAATATGTGTTTTCCGCAACTGACTGTTTGGTTTCTTTTATGAATGTTTCACATTTGCCGTTTTCGGTGGTTTCAATCATATTACGCAGGGAATCAACACTCAATATCAGGTACGCCCAGTCCCTTAAAATAGCGTTGTATTTTTCCCCTGAGGCTTGATTAAGAGGGAAAATTGTGCTTCATTCAACACCATTGACCATTACGTCCTATTACAGAAACTAGATCAGTGGATTGGCATGAAACGTACCGCACTGAGCTGGTTCAAATCCTATTTATCAGATCGATCTCAATTTGTATTTGTAAATGATGAAACGCCAACATTAGTCACAAGGTTCCACAAGTTTTTACGGCTCATCACAATCGTATTTACCTTTCTATACATGCTTCCTTTAGGCGATATTATCTGAAAGCATTCCATAAACGTTCATTGTTATGCAGATGATGCGCAATTATATCATCAAACCAGAAGAGACCAACCAGCTGGCTAAACTTCAAGCATGCATTAAAAACATGGATGACCTGCAACTTCCTGATGTTAAACCCTGCCCATAATACATCAGAGATACATTTTCTTGTGATGTTGTTTATGTAGATGGCATTAACCTGGCATCGAGCTCCACCGTGTATCTTTGATCCGGACTTGTCCTTTAACTCCCACATAAAACAAATCTCAAGGACTGTCTTTTTTTTGTACCTAAATAATATTAACGAAATCGGGCACATGTTATTTTAAAGTGATGGAGAACCATTTGTTCACTTGTTTGTAACTTCTAGACTGGATTACTGCAACTCCTTATTATCAGGCTGCTCTAATAAGTCTCTTAGGTCCCTCCAGTTGATCCAGAATACTGCAGATCGTGTTCTCACTAAAACCAAGAAAAGAGATTTCACATTACTCCTGCACTAGCTGCTCTGCACTGGCTCCCTGTAAAATCAAGAATCACAATAAAAAATATTCTCTTCACCTACAAAGCCTTGATGGGTGATGCACCACAAATCTTTAGGAGCTTATTACCCCACTTCAAAGCGGCGCTCATTAAATGCGGGGCTACTAGATTCTTAAAGAGTATTATGGGAGTCAGAGCCTTCAGTTATCAAGCTCATCTTTCATGGAACCAGCTTCCACCTTCAGTCCAGAAGGCAGACAGTCACCTCATTTAAGAGTAGACTTAAGACTTTTCTCTTTAATAGCGCTTATAGTTAGGGCTGAAGCAGGTTTGGTCTGGTCCAGCCCCTTGATATGTTGCTATATAGGCCTAGACTGCTGGCGGACATCTTATGCTGCATTCACACAAAAAGCAAGTTTACTTGCCCGACAAGTGGTTTATTCATTCATTCGCTCCTTAGAGGGGCCGTGGCTTATCTCTGTGTCTTTACGCCGTAGAAACATTTATCATTTCTGGCATAAACCGTCAAGAAATAATCACTGCTGGGTTCACAACACCATCCGTAGGAGCGCACACAGCTCGGTGACTTTCACCGACTATGTCTGGATGACTTCCTCTTCCAGCACTACTAGAGTACCAGCAGCCAGTTAGATTTGCCAACGGCAGGATGATAGTAATGACATGGAAATATGTTGCTTAGCGTCATTCGTGCTCCCTGGCGAAAATTTAATTCGCAAACCTGTGCATTGACTTTGCATGGGATCTACATTAAAATATAAAGAATAATAAAGTGAAACGCGACTGTTTGACCTTTTAATGCAAGTTTTATTGTAGTTCATGCATGTCCTTAAGCAAATTGTTTTTGATAGAGTGCTGTTCATTTTATTTGTTTTATGCATTATCTGTGTAAATACAACAAAAAAGGCAGCTACGCCAACTAAATATATGTGTTTTATACATGTAGTTTAATAAGGAATAATAAAACTCAGTGGTCGTACAAATATATGTGTAACAGTATAGAAATTAGTAACTCAGTTATGTTAAAGAGCAGGTTTTATTATAGTGAGTAGACTTATTAATTAATTAAACAATTCACAAGTAGTCGCCGTAAGGCATGTTCTAAAAATAGTACCAAGTCAGTATGGAGCTCCGTCCAAAAACTTTTTTGTTGCTGTTCTTTTTTTAAACAATATTTCTTGCATTAGTGTAGATTTGTAAATTACAATATTTAATGTTACATTTAAAAAACAAAAACACACTAGACCACTGCTTACAAAAATATCTAACTAGTGTGTACAATACATTATAAATAACGGTCAGACATGTTTCATATTAACTTTTTATTACGGCGTGCCAAGTTTGGGCACTGTAAAAACACAAGTTGAACATTTTACAATTGACAAAGTTCACTCCAACAATGAGTATGATACAAGTCGACCTGGGGGAAATATCATTTTATCAGGCCAATTAATCTCTGGAGCATCTACATTTTCAGTGCTTGCACTGTTATTAAATTCGATCGTGTCCAGTTCCATCAGGCTTTCTGAAACCATGCTGCTCACATTGGGATGTAAAGCAGCAAAGGGAGCTTTGACTGTCACCGTTCTCTTTTCTTGTTTTTTGGAAAAAAATTAAGGCATTCAATTAAGTTTTATGGTAACCTGGATGTTTATTGCTTTTTTTTATTATGTTACTGTGTTCACCTCTCTCTCTTTTAGTGAAGGCTATAACATCTGGCCACAGGGACCGCCGCTGAAATGTAGCCTTAGCTAACATTGACACATTTACTCCTTTGGTTAATTAATGTCTACGGTCCCTGTACAAATAAATGAAATGAAAACAATTAATTTTGTGGGAATTTGTGTATACCCTGCTGCGTCAGTGGTGAGCAGGGCCGTCCTTCAGAGGATCCCCGGTTCGATCACCGGCTCCGCTAGCCCATGCCGATGTGTCCTTGGGCAAGGCACTTGACCCACAGTTGCCCCCGTAGCTGTCCCTACGTGTGTGAATGTGTGTATGAAATGTGAATGTTCGTTAGTCCTGATGTGCGGGTGGAACCTCAGCCCGGCCCATCGGTGTATGAATGGATGAAGGATGACAAGTAGTGCGAAAAAGCTTTGAGTGGTCGGAAGACTAAAGAAGCGCTGTACATTTTTTTTTTTTTACCATTTTCTAATCTAAAGTTTGCATCCCTGCACCAGCGTTATTGATCATAAATAATTTTCGCAATGTGATAAGGACAATTTTGGTGAAAGATGGGCCTGGATGAGATGGCTGCTACAAGTTAATAAACCATTTTTACTAACATTTATTTTAATAACTGTTTTATTTGTGGTCAGGACCATGAGTGCTGCAAAGAGGCCATGGTTTGACCTCACGGATGAGATGTTCGGACAGAAGTGTCATATAAGCCCCCCACTGTCTTAATTGCCTCCATCCCTGAGGACACACCAAGGCCAAAGAAGAGAGAGAAAGAATGTGTGTGTGTGTGTGTGTGTGTGTGTGTGTGTGTGTGTGTGTGTGTGTGTGTGTGTGTGTGTGTGTGTGTGTGTGTGTGTGTGTGTGTGTGTGTGTGTGTGTGTGTGATCAAACCAGTCGGGTACATTATCAATGTATTAAAAAAATTAAGTTTTTTAATGCATTTACGAGAACTATGAATTAAATAAAATGACCATTACCTCTGGCTCCATTTGTATCAAAGTAATTAGCTATCTCTTAAATACCCTTTAATGTCAGCCGGTTGCTAGGCAACGGTTGGGGGCAGGAACAGCTGACTAAGCAAACAGGAAATCCTCTGTAGATCAGACAGACTCTTTTCAGAGACTGGATTAAGACACAGCTTTGCTTTGGCATTTGAGAGATGTGTAATGTTAAAAGAAACAATGGACACAATAAGAGCCATGAAACACAAAAGCTTAAACTCTGAACTTTGAGACATGGGCACTTCTTATATGCCAGTGCATTGTAAAACAAATTATAAACTGCATTTTAATTTGTAATACTAACAACACAAATGATACTAATAATAACAGTCATGTTGTTCAAAAGTTATTATTTCTCAGTTATCTAATTTGGTTTAGGTGAAAAGTGAAGGGACATTTTATTCATGACGTTAAGTCTTTGTCCACTGATGAAATTTATTTCAACAAAGAAAATTACAAAGAAAGATTTAGTTATAAAACAGTATTAAAAAACAATTTTCCACTATTTACTTGTTTTACTTGAATAACAATGTATCACAACGGGAATTGAACTCTGAATATACAGACACAATACCTTTGAACTGTCTGTGTCTCGTGCCCTCATGTCTTACACGTTTCACAGCACTTCACAGCACGGGTCAGTTTGCGATGGCCTGGAGCAGGAGTAGTGTCCTGTGAGGTCACTGGAGCCAGCATCAGCTGAGGGCCGCGAGGGGAAGACCTGCCACTGCTTAACAAGCTGTCTCTTATTTCTATTACTTAATAATCTGAATAAGGCTTTCCTGAACCTCCTGCATGGCACATCTGATCCATGTGCACCAGGTCCACCAGTTCCACCCCCACGAGGTCTCTACCCATTTAGGTAGAGACCTCGATGCAGCCACTCGACGAGGTTGATGGTGGCCTCCTGACCGCATGCCTAGAGGCTCAGTTCCTTCTTACTGATTCCGATGTCCAGCAGACGATCAATAAAGACCGGCGCACCATCCTGCCTGAGCTGCTAGATCTTTGCCTGATGCTGCATCTTACCAAAAGATGCATGCAGAGAGGCAACCCACAGAGGTCGGGTAGAGGGGATTAGCGTCGGTGGTGCAGCCCATGGCCAGCCCCCTCAAAGTTCCAGATGTGCAGCCGTATGTGGCGTTCTGGCCGCTCGGCAAACCTGGTCTGCAGCGTGCCCGAGCCCTCAGTCACACAGCAGCGATAGTGAGTGTAAGGCAGCACAAGGGTGGAACAGATGCTCCATCCCGCCGGAGGCCATCGCAGTTCCAGCCCCTCCAGACCCGTCAGCACACTGGTAAGGATCTGGCCGACCGCCATTGTTGCCGATAGAGGTCATCCAGTTTGCTGTCCCCCTTCCCAGGCTAGCCAACTTCTTTGTGATCTGTGTTTGTGACAACCATGCTTTTTCAAGATACACCGTTTTTGTCACATTATTTATAGCAGTACGGTATGGAGATGTATTACACAGCACACATTCATATTAATTGCATATGTAATATTGTAATATGTCAATGTGTATGGGAGAATATATATATATATATATATATATATATATATATATATATATATAAAATTTGTGCCTGTATTTCATGTAGTCATAAATACATTTGAGACATAAATCATTGGGCTCCTCTTAGCCACTAAATTACGCTTCAGAGAGAAATAGACTGTGACCCACCAAAGCGTGATTTAGTGAACTGAAGGGAAGATGCAAAGATCTCTAAGATGCAACACATACAAAAAGTGCAAGAAATTAATTCAGATCGAGTTGCAGCAGCCTGAGGCCACAGACCGTGATGTTTCACTATTATGGTTAAGTAGCATTACCACCACTGGCCAGACGTCTAGCATTGACTGATATACCGTTTCTATAACAAAGTTAGTAAATTGTTGCTTGAATCAATATTATATTGCAAGTTACATTATTACATGGAGTCACATTAGCATAAGCAACACCGATGTGTTGTACAAAGTAAGGTGACACTGGAGAACAAATTGATAAAATGACTATATGTGACAGATTGAAATAGAACATTTATGACTATTGTAGAAGAAAATATACAAGCTGCAGCAGTAAAACAGGCGCTGCACCGGACCGTCTTGGTGAAGAGAGAGCTGAGCCGAAAGGCAAAGCTCTCAATTTACTGGTCGGTCTACGTTCCAACCCTCACCCATGGTCATGAACTTTGGGTAGTGACCGAAAGAACAAGGTCGCAAACACAAGTGGCCGAAATGAGTTTCCTCCGTAGGTTGGCCGGGCTCAGCCTTAGAGAGAGGGTACGGAGCTCGGACATCAGGAGGGAGCTCGGAGTCGAGCCGCTACTCCTTTGCGTCAAAAGGAGTCAGCTGAAGTGGTTCGGGCATCTGATTCGGATACCTCCTGGACCCTTTAGAGATTTTCCCTGCACGTCCAACTGGGAGGAGACCCCGGGGTAGACCCAGGACACGCTGGAGGGATTATAACTCCCGGCTGGCCTGGGAACGCCTTGGGATCCCCCAGAATGAGCTGGAAAATGTTGAGGGTGAGAGGGAAATCTGGGTCAACCTGCTGGGTCTGCTGCCCCCGCGACCCAACCACGGACTAAGCGGATGAAAATGGATGGGCCATTTAAAATAAACTGAATTGAATTGAATTAAAGAAACTGTGCTCTTCAAAACCTCAGAAATAGCTTGAGTGTGGACAATAAAATAAAATACAAAAGAAAGAGAGCCTCAGCAAAATGAAAATAGCTAAAAAGAATACCACGAGACATTTTTGTTTTTCTATTGTGAGAGTTGTAGGTTATGTATGGAATATGATTAAAATATGAGTGGAAGAAGGATAACCAGAAATGTCCAGTTCTAGTAGATGGAGATAATTAGTTTACGTTGCCGTAGCCGAGGCACCTGTCACCGGAGTGCCAGTGCCTCCTGTCACCTACTTCCAGCACCGCAGAAAGCTTGCTCCAGCCGGAACCTGCCACCAAGATGCAAGGTGCCTCCCACCTTCATGTCAGCTGGAGCTAGTGGTACTATCCTCCAGAGCCCTCACCACAGCTAGTTCTACATATACTTCATACCAGTGGGCTACCATCAACATCATCCCGTACATCTAATGTTCTATCCTTCATGGATCTCAACCTCGCCGACGCAGCCTTTATTTATCCTCTGCTATCAATCCCTTCTTCCAACACATCCCTCTTGAACTATATCTCAGAGAGTTCAACCTGTGCTGGACTCCATCTTGCTAACCGGACTACCGCTTTCTGAGATGATCAACCGACATGACCCACAGAAAATTGGTCCGTACAGGGATGACGCCCTTTAAGTTGTTTTCGGGGGTTTCCATGACTGTAGATGGTTTGCTGGTGATCAGCTACCGGAGCTCGTAAGTCATTTCTTCTCTGCTCTACTAAATCTACCTCATAGTAGCCTTAGCCATTCCAAGGAACCATGAATAGTCCAGCATCTCTCTCTTCTTGACCTTGCAGTTGTTTATCTTATCATCAGAGGAAGCCGCAACGCTCCATCCATCATGCCTTTCACCTACTATTACACATCAGTACGTTATCCATGCAGCAAATGTCTGGGCCTCTTCAATTCCCTCGCTTTCTTGTTTCTCACTCATAGAAGTCTAGAAGATCATCCCTCTTGCGGACATCCATCTAACATCGGTTCCTCCATATTTAACGTTATCGTTTGTAAATTCTGCCCTAATTTCACTGATCTGTTCCCCGAGTATCATCGTCGATGACCTATAGCCCTCAACTTGTTTTACTGGTCAGCTTGAAAGAGTTTCCATTAGTTCAGCCATCAAAAACTCAAGACATCTCTAAACTCTGTAACACTTAATAATAACGGCACGTTATGAAGCATTACAAAGTGGTACACTGAATTTGCATGCGGTAGCCTTAGCCTGGTCTCCAGGCGACTCCCGCTGTCTAACCTAATCCATAACATCACTCTCAAAGATCTTCTATGCGAAGAGCATGCAGCTATGGTTAAATCACTCTGAGTATACAACCACACCATCGCACCAGATACGATTAACTCAAACTTTATTTTTTGCTTTTTTTGGTGGCCTCAGATGTTCTAAGTTCTCCACCTCATCCCAACTCTTCGAAACGTGCCATCCCCATTTATCGTAGATTATGGACACATGGCTACCTCCACTTAATTCGCTCCAACCGTACAAAACCCTCCGATCTGATCGATCTTGGTATCCGTTGTGACCGGGTACTACCAATTCCCTATATCGAAGCTACCTAGCAGCATTTCAGGGGCAGGACCACTACTCAACCTTGCCACTTCCAGCCTAATCCACTCCCACTTTTCTGCATCCGTGTCCAGCGACCCTCCCTCCACGCCTTTCTCTTCCTCTCTCCTCCTCCTCTCCTCTAAGAGGGGTTCTTCATGCTTGGATGCTTCGACAGATTCCCTATCGAAACTTCCCCATTAAACGCATGAGCGACATGAAGTTCAAGCCTTGCATCTCAATCACATTTTCTTTTTTAATAAATAAAAAAAAAGCTCCTATTCGATGGTGTGGTGCTTGCTATGGTGCATGTTATTAGAAGATGGATGTTTTGACACCGACTGCGTTTTCAACAGTCAAACAAATCCCAGATCAACATTTAATGAAATAACATTCTCTTTTATAACTGATTCAACACAGGCTGGAAAAAAATATTCTAATTATCTCTTCCTCTGTAATCTTTATAATATATATATCTTTTTTTTACGTAGCACCTCAAAATAAACGTATCCATTAAAAAGATCCTATTAATGAAGACATTTCAGTAATTCTGTTAAGAAGAGAGAAGAGTCAATAATAGTACTGTGCTACTTCCCCCTAAGAAGGCATAGAGGAAGTTGGAATAGGATGATAAATCAGTGCACATAAAGGAACACACACACAGGACAGCAGAGCCGAGAGAGGGAGAGAGGCGGAGAGAGAGGGGGAGAGAGGGAGGACAAACAGTCAGACTACAGCGTCTCAGTGACTAACCACGGACTCCCTATACTGCAGCAGAAATAATGATTTGGCACTCTAGAGGTAAGAATTAAAGAAATATGCAATGTCACTTTCTTACTGTTCTCTGCAGTCGTGCGGCAGCGTGAGTGTGTGTATGTGTGTGTGCAGGAATGAGAGAGCAATACAGATCTCGTTGCCACAGACTGAAGGACAATTCCTCGGGTTTTGCTGTCCGGTGCTTGTGTGCATGTGAGTGTGAGAGCCTATGCTGTACCTGTGTGTGTGGAGTACAGTACATTGAGATGACTTGTCACAGTTTCCCCGCTATGAGAAAGAGTCTAAATGTCTGTGAGCGCTTCTGTGTGACAATATAACTGATTTAGAAAGCTGTGTCATCGCATCTTGAGAGTGAATTCTAATGCCGCAGTCCAGCCCCCCCTCCTCCTCCAACCCACACACTCTAGTCCCCCCTCGGTCCCGCTCTCTATCCCGCTAGCTTCTCTCACTATTATTCTGCAAGTCGGACTATTGGCTTTACAAACGGTGTGTGCCTTTACCAGAGGAAACATTACGTTTGTCCCAGACTTTCGCACAGTGAAGGAAGTAACAACCGGAGCGAGGGGTCCTCGGTTCATGTCGCCAACGAGCCACTGATTTATGTGAAGCCGCCATCGCGAGGGTCGATGCGCAACATAAAAGTTATAAAGACCATTCCCTCCATTCAAAAGTCTCAATACCGAATTGCAGTGTTGGAAAATTATTCATCATTTCAACTCAAATAAGTAACAACAACAATAAACTGTGATAGCATCACCAAGGTTGAACCAAGGCCAAAACAACAACAAAAATAATCTGTCCGCTGACAACCCTCAATGACATGTCTGGGACCCGAGGACAGGACAACGCTGCTGTCACACTGCTGTCCCCTGACGGCGGGGAACACAAGCCTTTTAATAACTCAGAACGTGAAGGATGAACCAGTCAGCCGACGACGCAGGCCGAACCCATGACTCCAGCCAGTCAGAAAGAGGGACTAACATTGACAACACATCCTCAAAAAAAAGGAAAGGGCATTCACTCAAAACACAATTGCATTTCTAAAATCCCGCTGGGACCATAACAGGTGGGGGTTGGGTGACATTTTATGTAAATCAGCTTTATCGGCCAAGTATGTGCGCACATACCAAAAATGTGTCCTTTTTTTTGCATTTCTCGAAGCAAACGTACAGAATGTACAAGATGTGTAAAGATGATGCGTAAAGATTCCCATTTACTGTATATATACTGTGTAGGATTTATTCAAGAGACAAATACTATGTACAAATTAAACGAAAAACTAATTATACAGTAACATTATAATCTATAAAGGCAGCAGTGAATATTTTATTGTGTGAGGGTTATTGACAGCGTGAGTGACGACCTGCAGGAGGAGGCTGTTGTCCATGTTCTG
This sequence comes from Liparis tanakae, assembly GCA_036178185.1. Taxonomy (NCBI): domain Eukaryota; kingdom Metazoa; phylum Chordata; class Actinopteri; order Perciformes; family Liparidae; genus Liparis; species Liparis tanakae. The sequence continues at coordinate 12,266,417 of CM070110.1, forward strand.
TAGCAGCTCCCAGAGGCGAGAAGCATAAACTGGACGTGTCCAAGGTGGGACGGGTCTGCAGTGACTATGGAGGGGTTTTATTCCTGGTGGAATGTGTTTCCTCTGCGGTCCTGACTTTCCGCTGTGTGCAAGCTATTTGGTGGCTGAAGCAAACAACAAAGTGATGGACGCAGCAGAGAACTCTGAATTATTGTGGTGTACCATGATGGCATGTGCAGCTGCTGAGGCAGGTTGAACATCCTCTTCTGGGCCTTTTCCCGGATGGTGTCAGGAACGTGTTAGGAATATTAATGTAATCTATATAAACAATAACATTGCATTACCCTGTGTTTAGGGACCAATAACTGTAGATAAAGTACCAAGATTAGTGCCCACTCAAAACTCAAAGTACTCCTCCACATCCAGAGTGAAGAGTGAATGCTTGACGTCTAGGACAGGCTATAACGTCCAATTATTATCACATACAATTTGCACAAAATAATCACAGTAAACTCCTCCTAATATAACTAGAGAGTTTATTTACTTAACATTACTGATTAAAACCAATAATATAAATCAACAAACATCTATTATACAATTAGACGCATATTAAAAGCAACAAACAATTACATGGTGAGAAGTGCGTGTGTGTTTGTGTGTGCGTGTTTGTGGTGGCTGTGTGTGTGTGTGTGTGTGTGTGTGTGTGTGTGTGTGTTTGTGGTGTGTGTGTGGAAGAAGGGGGCGGAGACAAAGGAGAAAGAGGGAGCAAGATGGCGGACAATGGCGGAGGAGAGAGGAAAAAAAGGGGGGTGCAAGAAGGCGGACATATTCACGAAAAGTAATCACTCAGTGAAATACTCCACGGGGACGGAGAAGTCGCAATTGTTTAAAGGGGAATGAAATGCAATAAGTGGTAAACGGACTCCTCGTATAGATCTTTTCTCGTCTTCCGACCATTCGAAGCGCTTTAACATTTCATGTCATCACTCACCCTTTCACACTGACGGGGGGGGGCTGCCGCGCTCACCGCAGGCTCAGCATGCAGGAGCCATTTGGGGTTAAGTGTCTTGCCAAGGACACATCGACATGGACTTGCTGAGCAGTGGATCAAACCACCGGTCCTCTGATTGAAGGACGACCCGGCTCACCACTGAGCCACCGTCACAGAGGCCGCTTACACACGCCCTGTGTGAATGAAGTAAATGTAACGGCGTATTTCTGTGTGTGTGAGTGAAGCAACTGAACATGTTTAGTTTGTAAGAAGAAACTCAGCTGTCCCTAAAAGACGGAATTTCTTCAATCGTGTGATTTGTGGCCGTGATCTCGATCTGTCGGTGATCATCCTTCTGCACGTTAAAGTGCGGGGCAAGTCATCCATTTCCTCTATTGTCCATTGTTCGAGCAGCATTGTTTTCACCTCCTTTCACAGCCTCAGTCACATGGGCGGAACAGGGTCATGGTGGGCAGTGATTGATATAACCTTGGTGACATCATGGCTGTGTCACAGGGACCTTTTTTCTCATCCAATGAGGGACCGGTTGTTTGTTTTAAACCAAATCTCACACATCGGTGAGACGTTGGCGCCTGATGGGGGTTGGTGCAGTTAAACCAGCCCAGGCTTTAGAACTCAGACAGGCCTCTTCCTTTGTTTCAGCCTCATGGGAGATGGTGGATCCATAGAATGGTGATGGGGCAGTGTAGGGGGGCTGCTCCTGAAGTCAACTCTCATCATTCAGTCTTGAGAGTGTACATTCGGGTACAGTTCGGGTACATATGCGCCTATGGTGTGTCGGTCCACCGCGACAGGTGCAGTAGTGCGAATTCCGCCGTGCCCACAAGGCAGAAGCAGGCCAGCAGCATCAGGCACAAAGTTAAATACACTACAAAGCAATATGGGTACCACAGGCTCCAATCCACGGCGCCATCTTGTATGCTTTGTTTCAGGATTTTATCTTTACTGTTACACAAATGTTCAGACATCAACAGAAGGAAAGCGATGTGAAAGTCCCAGCCTTAAGACAGTACCAGCTAAAGCTTATAGCGTATACTTGGGCCGTGAAGTTGGCACAAGTTGCGTACAACAGAACATTTTGTAACTCATCTTCACTTTTCTTTACTGCTCCAATACTCATTTGCTCTTTCAGGGTGCTGGGTTGACATAACCACGTGATATGGTTGAGCACCTTTGAGTAAAGTAACAACCAATGAGGAAACTGCGGCCGACCAATGTTGTTACCTCCTGAGTCACTTACTCAGCGACAGACTTTTGTGCTTAACGGCCTCGCCAACGTTTCTAAAAAACACAAATCAGGATAATACTATAATATGATAACGCCACCATATCATAATTCATATTTCTGACAACATTTATACAACATTTATACCATTTTTACTCTCCATCGGCTGCATAGCCACCTGAGACCTCAACTGGGACCCGACAGCTTTGCTTTGCTGGCTCCCTCCAACAGAGCCACCTTCCTCTCCTGCCATCGAACTGCAAATGCAAAATAACCAGTTTACATATCAATCATAAAATATGAACTTCAGACAAATTACTCTTGAAACATGCACAAGACACATCCAGCAAATGAAACAGATGCTTTTTTTCAATTGTATATGTTATAAGGGATTAATAATTGTTGAAAAAGGTAAGGCATCGGGGTTGGCGTCCTATTCGGGCTGGACAGGAAGAATCCGTGAGGGCTGGTGGTCGCTGAGACCAAGGGGCCCCGAGGGGAAGCAGTGGCGCTGAGGCTGAGGGAAGCACAGGTTAGACAAGGCCGAAACAAACAATGTGTTAGGAATGAAGTTTGGCCCTAGAATTAGTTCAGTGTGCGAAGACTGACGATGTTGCGAGGAGTAGAGGGACCACCGCTTGATGAGTGAAATGAGTGGCATGTGTGCAGGTAAATTGGCGTAAGGGAAGGCCACGCCCAGGCCGACACACACACATACACACCTTCACACACTACAAACAGGAAACACATAAAAGAAAAACATCTGTATTCCTGCCTCGCAACCTCCCGCCGTGTATGGCAGCTTGCTTCGGTCTGACATGCAACATGATGTTGATGTTGAGTACACAACACAAATGAACTGCTCGCGACATTACAGTCCTGCCGTACAGGTTCAAATTTCCGTGAGTTGCAAACCCTGTAGGATGAGTTTGAAAAAGTTTGCGAAAATTTTTAATGAGATAACTATATTCAAAAGGGCGAGTTCTGGTTAGGCACTAATAAAAGACAATGCAGAATGTCAAATTATGAAATGATGTGAGCAATGTGCGTACCAGATTTTTTCTATATAAGCAACTAAGGCCATTCACACATTTGGGGAGTCTATGGACCCTCGCTCAATAAGCATGAACCCAATCAGTGTAAATTCTCTCAATGTTCACAGGAGTTGAACATTGTCTGCACTGTCTGCATTGTCTGCCCAGGTCCTAATAATCACTTCAAGAAGAAGATTCTTCTCACTTTCAGTGCCAGGGTCCTAAAAGTTGCCGATATTCTCAAGGTTATTGTTGAATTGTATGTTACAGGTAGCATGTGTTAAGGGCAGCGTTTTACTCTGTTTTAGGCACCATGGCTTCTGGATTGAGGCCGATGATCTTGCTACTGCTGCTGCTGTGTTGTTGGAAACTGGGCGAAGGCAAAGACGTAAAATCCAGGGGAAAGAAAGGCAAGCAAGTCGTCTGTCCATCGTAAGTGAATATACCGTATTCTCCAAATTCATCTTTTATCAATATGCTGCCATTATTAGCAACATTTGTTATCATTCTGTGACCCCACCTGGTCACATTATCCAGAGGATGTTTTTAAAGATGTGAAAGTAAATAACATGCCGTATTTTACTCTTTGGGAACAATAATAACAATTCTACCAATACTGGAAGAACAATTTCTGAAAGATTTGCTTTTTATCTTGATGTTTTCCGCTGTGTGATAATATGCATTATGTTCACGTTTGTGTTGTATCCGTTCTTTCTATAACACTCGCGTTAATGTTTCGCCAAACAAATTTGCTATCACCATGGCAATAACAAATTGACATTGCAAAGTACCGTATTGCAGTACCAGATAGATCTTGGGTCGGGACTTAGTATTAGGAATGTTGCTGTAATGTTGATGATGTGTTAAAAAGTGCTTTATAAAGCAATTAAAACAGCAGGTGGGGTTATGGTCTCCTCAGTTGGTGTAATGCTGTCTAACGAAGGACTGAGACCAATCACACATTTGCGTTTCATCATGACAATGTACGCAACCTGTCTGTAATTGCACAACCAGGCATATGTCTTGGCATGATAAAGAAATAAACAGCTCCATAAAAAATATCCACATTGAGACAAACTGTCAGTGATTTATGGCCTGTCCTATGCACATTATTGAAACCAATGGCAAACCCCTGTTGAGCAATTTCTGAATAGTTTTGCACATGTGGTTGGATATTATCCTGAAACCTGTGCGTTTTGTGATCATTAGAGACACACGTTCTAAATATAGTTTGATTTGTTTAGTGCCACATCCATTTTCTGAATGTGTAGGGCCCTCTTGTGGTCAGTGTATGTGTCTGGTTCACATGTAAACATGTTTGATAAATTCAGTTCATTTTATATAGCCCAAAATCAATGGTTGCTGTCTTTAGACTGTTTATCTGAAAAGTCATGACACCTTTGAAGTTCATTAGTTAATATCTTGAAAACAAAATTCACAAAAATGTTATACCATTTACAAGGTTATTCCAAAAATGGCAAGCAGACCAAATGTTTACTAAAAAGGTAAAAGATTTGTAACACAGCTTGATGAAGGTCACCTATTAAGCTAAATGCAATTTTTCATCCCAACTATACTGACCCCAAAGTGTCTCAAGCTAAGAAAGCTACCGGTACTTGTTCTGTTGTTGGCTGCATGAATCAAACGAAAAGTCTTCATGTGACTTCCTTCCATCATCTGAGGATTTGAACCCCAAGTAGATTAACTTTATTTTTAGTTTTCTTTAGGAATTTGTTATTAAACTACAACAACTCAATCTCAACACGGGTCAGTAACATCTTCCTGAAGCTCTGGATGGATCTGTACCGACTGTCTGTGACCCAATTTCAAACTTGGAAGCTGTAAGTTTTTCCATTTATAAGTTATTTTAGTTACTGTTTATTTAACAGACTGTTAACGTTAGCATGCTTCACTGCTATTGCAGCTAGCTTTGACTGTAGGTCCACAGGCTGAAGTAATGAAGGCAATGCGTGAAAGCATTTTGCTGCCTTGTTGTGTGTAGATTTACTTGACCGACTGTCCTGAATTTAGAGGAACAGTTATTCCTTTACTTGGTTGTGTAACGTTGGCTCTGATTCGTTAGCACCAGTCACAAACTTGCTCAGTCAAGCGGTACGGGGGAAACTCGGCTCCCCTAAAAGAGACACGAGCTAAAATAACCTAATTGATATTATGTCGTGAGACTTTTTGCACTGTGTTCATTTGCTATGCAGAAATTCCACAAGACAAATTAAAGACAAGACGACCTCGAAAAGGCGAATGTTTCTTGGCTACAAAAACAGTTAACGTAGCGAGTGAGAGGAATTATTAATTAATTGACACGCTGTCGCTGTTCCAATGTGGCATACACACTGAAATACTGACAGCAGCCCTCGGTCTCTGAGGTCCCGGTCTCACTTAGTCGCACTCCATCACTATGTGCACAGTATACTGAGCTTACAAGCTGTTGATTTACGCAACATCCATTGTACTCCTAGTCAAATGCTCTGTATAATTAACTTCTCAATCTATACTTGATCAAACATATTTATACCTTTTACACTGTAGCTGTTGCCATAACGACACCGTTAGATGATGATGCTGTCGTAAACTATAGCTTTCCTCTTGCCAACCTTGCGTGACAGTACAATGTTAACTCAATCTGTCGTGTTTTACAGGTGATCTGAGTGACCTGAAGCTCCTGTCCGACGAGGAGCTCCTGAACCCAGCACTGACGAGAACCCATCAGTGAAGACGGTGGTTCTCAAGCACAATGCTTTTTTGGTTTAAAAAAAATATTGAAATACACAGCGCTGCGCCGTCAGTGTCAGTGTAAAATTCAGTTTATGAACCTACACTTATAAATGTACTATAGTATAACTAACTATTTTCAAAAGATATTTTTACTGATGCTAATTTAAAATATATATATTTTTAAATGTCACGCACGCCATGTATGCCCATGGGTACACATACCTTCATTTGAGAACCACTGTGCTAGAATGACCACTGACCAAGAGAGCTCCATCAGGTATTCTCTTGTATCAGGCAAATATAACATGTTCTTTCAAAAAGGTGTTATGTAATTACTCTATTTAAACAGGTGACGTGAAAAAGTTATTTGATTTCATGAATGCATATGATGAAAACAAGAATACTGGATAATACTGGAACAGCACAAAGTCACTGTGTCTATCTACCTTTGGCGTTCTTGTAACTTGGGTTGGGGAGATACAGTAGATGTGTGTGTGCTCTCAGTCATCTTTGCAGTTGTAATTTAAGCCTAATATAAAACTATGCATCAGTATAACACAATTTCCTCAAAATGTTGTTTTATCTCTTTCTGAATGTATAGATGAAACAAATAAAAGGCATTGTGTTCAGAGTGTAGTATGAAGCATAACCTGAATGAAGTATTCCCAAAAAAAGAAAAACACAAAATGCTGTGCAGCTCCTCACCCTGCCATCCCCGGCCTTTTGCCTTTTGAAAGTACTTTGAGTGGTCGGTAGACTAGAAAAGCACTACACAAGTACAGACCATTTACCATTTAAGTCCTTTTGGGACAATTCATACAGGGTCAGTGAATTGCTCTTGGTCCGGCCCCTCTCCAGGGCCCACTTTGTCTTGCGAGAACCTATTGCCCCTGACAACACAGCTCCCAGGGTCACTGGGTCCCACAAACCCCACCATGGTATGGTGATAATTCATTGGAGGGGTCAGGCCTGCAGTGACATGTCAAAAGGGCTTTTTTAGTCAGTTTTAGCTCCTTTCATTGGCTCCCTACGACCTGAGATCAGACTTTAACTTGTAAGTGGACACATCCCTTCCTGCCTGCTCTACTTAAACCTTCTACTCTAATCCGGATGCTCCTCTCTCAGACTACAGGGCGTGTTTGGGGCATCTTCAATTATTTTTTCACTTTAAATAGTTAATGTGTACAAATTAAAGAATTCAAGAACCTGTATTGGTTTCAGACGACACCTTTATTTTAACTTTAAATCCTCAATACGTCTTTGTTTCTTTGAAATGTAGATAGTTTAATGCGGGGGAAAAAAAGATTGAGCTACTGAGTGAGTATAATAGAGCTATAGGCCCATCATAATCTGTGAGTGCTGCAAAACTGTCTGAAGCACCTGAGAGGAGCTTTGAGCAGTTATAGATTGTTGCGTGTGTGTGTTTGTTTTATTGATCACATTTCTAATGTTGAACTTGTATTTGTACTAGGGTTTTTCTACATAGTTGTATACTAAACAAATGTTTTATTTCAGATTGTTCAGATTCATTGTTCAATAAAAGTTGTATAATGAAACACAGAACCTGACTCTGATCTCTTTATTAACTATATTGTATTGACAATTTAAACTGGCTATATTGCAATAAACTTGTTTTGCTTTGACGAGCGTTGATACATGCGTTTGGGGACAAATACTGAGTTCATAGAACCAGCAGATGTCATTTTTCTCTCAATAGCTTTTAATTTAACAAGGAAGTAACAATAATAATGATTATATTTACTTCATAATGGAAAACATTGTTTTTAGGTGAGAGCTGAAATCCGTGTTACCGTCATGTCAAAAGTGACATCTGAATGACATCTGTAATTTCTTCAAAGTTAAGCAATTTAAAAAGTCACAGTATTTTTATATTAGCCATTATTAATAAGTATTGTAAAACAAACCTGTGTTGTGAGCAGCTAAAACATGAGCAGTAGGAGGCTTTCATATTGAAAAAGGCTAAACTAAAGAAGTGATCCGAGTTAAGCGTGTCTCTATGTTTATATAAGTATTGAGCTCATGTACAATATAGGGCTGGCTTCAGTTAGTTGCATATAATACAGGCCAGGGTTATTCTGCAAAATGATTAGCATCTATTCATTTATTTTATTCTATGAATAATAGTTAAGCGTGAACAGTAGATACACTTGAAAACTGATTCTTGATCAAACCAATTGCCTCATAACTGGTTTCTGTTTAGTTTTCTATGATCAGCTTCGAGAGCTTCCTGATGTACAAAGCTTTTTCTATTTCTCTGTGCCACCGACAGAATCAATGTAATTGTTTTGGGGGCTACATAAATGTGACTATGACAAAAATATTGTACTTTTTTTCTCTATTTGTATTATTATTTACTGATGAGAACAAATTGTTTTTCAAAATGTTGTAAAATATGAAACCTGATTAAAAAATGAACAGTGTTGATAAAATCTTGTGGCATAACTGCTTGTGGCCAATTTGATCATTAATTAATTATTATCCTACCTATAATTAATAACTTAATCATAAGTCCTTCAATTACTGTAACAGGGGGCAGGAGGCCGGCCCACCAGGCAGGAGGCATCAAACAGCCAAGACCCTTTAACCTTTAACAGTTACATTGTTCATACTGTTGGTTTTAATTGAAAATTGTATAAGAAATTCAATGTTTCTTTATTAGGTTTACAATTACATATGAACAAGGACACTCAATTTTGGTATAAGGAAGAATTTAAACAATTTTTTTTATTCCATTGTGTTTTTTTTTACTCTCATTCTAATGAGGGTCAAAAATCATTCAGCATTCGTATAAAATAACACCTGTTAGAGATAGAACACATGTGATCATAATGAAAATCAACTTATGTCTGGAACAATTTCTCTTTTAATGACATTCATCTGAAAAGTTGTACTTTCGTTTCGGCCTTCCGCCACTAATGGGTTAGAGTTAGTAAATTGTTAATACAATGAATGAAGTGAATAAAGGATAAATAAATGAGTACAATGAAGATAGTTAAGTCGTTTCATATTAGTTCAAACGTAAAGGCGATCCTACTTGAGGTCGAAAGCTCACTGATTTAATGTTTCTTTATTTACAACTAGTCGAGAATCGAGTGGACCGTATGAAGTGAACTAACTATCATTAACTAATATTACTGCTTGACTTTAAAATGTCTTTAGAGGTTTTGTATTTTGCAACGGTTGTACAGAAACCACTCTAATCTCAACGACACCTCTTGAGTCTTTCATTATTTAAATGTCATCTTCTTCTACAGAATTAATAGTCGTTAAGTTGCATAGTCAATTAGCACGGTCACCTCCCAGCAAGAGGAGGAAGGAATCGATGCCGGGCTGGCCGACCTTTCTGAGAAGAGTCTGCATGTTCTCCCTCTGTGGGCGTGAGCTTTCTCTGTTTCTCACTCAGCTTCCTCCCACAGTCCAGAGAAATGCAGCTTTGGTTAATTGATGTGGAGCGTGAATGGGTCACGTCTCTATGTGTCAGCTCTGTGCGGCCGGTCGGGGCGTACCCGGCCTTCGGCCAATGTCAGCTGGGATAGTTTCAATTTCAGTTGAAGAAGCACAAGATGAATGTAATAAACTGTGCGGCCCAGAGTTCTTTCATGAGATGGTCCAAGTGGCTTGCATTGGACCATTCTGACATTCTCCATTTTAATCTACTGATTTATCTACTGTTGTAGATCTCTTCGCAATATTTAATAACTTAAGAAAGATGGTTTTATTGCTGTTTAGGGACACGATTGTCAGCACAGTTTGTGTTTGGTCTCTGATCACTTCTAGGTCTCTAGACCAGGGGTGTCAAACTCATTTTCACCCTAGGCCACATCATCATTATGGTTGCCTGCAAAGGGCCGGTAGTAACACTGTATAAACTACCCCCTAACATATTGTTAAATAACTGTGATTATTGTTTAGACAATTGCAAATGTATCAGTTATTATAACATTAATCAATTTAATTAAGAAACCAACATTACTCTATGAAGCTAATCACTTGTCTTTTGGAAACACTCGCGGTAGAATTACGTTCATTCGCGGGTCACACAATCGACATTCAGTTTCAATTCAATTCAGTTTATTTGTATAGCCCAATTTCACAAATTACAAATTTGTCTCGGAGTGCTTTACAATCTGTACACATAGACATCCCTGCCCCAAAACCTCACATCGGATCAGGAAAAACTCCCAAATAACCCTTCAGGGGGAAAAAGGGAAGAAACCTTCAGGAGAGCAACAGAGGAGCATCCCTCTCCAGGATGGACAGGTGTAATAGATGTAATGTGACCAGAGGGACAGATTTAAAGTTTAAATACATTCAATGAATATGACAGAGTGTATGAATAGTTTGTAGTAGGCATATTCCACGATGGAGACCTCCACGATCCATCAGGCAGATGGAGGTAGAGAGGAGGAGTGGGCGGAGTCTCAACAGTGGGCGGAGTTTCAACAGGGCAGTGGCGTCTCATAGGGTCCGATGATCCTATGAGACGTGAAATCAAAAGGACTCCGGGGAGAAAGCAGAGTTAATAATGTGTGATGGAGAGATGAAAATTCATCCATAAGAAGAGAGAAAAGAGGAGAGAGGTGCTCAGTGTATCCCAAAACTTCCCCCAGTAGCTATAAACCTATACCAGCATATCCAGGGGTTGGACCAGGTGAACCTGATTCAGCCCTGACTATAAGCTCTGTCAAAGAGGAAAGTCTTGAGTCTACTCTTAAATGAGGTGACTGCTTCCCGGACTGAAGGCAGAAGCTAGTTCCATAAAATAGGATCTTGATAATTAAAGCCTCTTGCACCTGTCCTAATTTGTAAGACTCTAGGAGTCAAGGAATTACAAGTAGCCTCGCATTTAGTGAGCGCAGCTCTCTAGTGGGTAAATACGGTACTACAAGCTCCTTAAGATATGATGGTGCATCACCAATTAAGGCTTTGTAGGTTAAGAGAAGAATTTTAAAAGTGAATCTTGATTTTACAGGGAGCCAGTGCAGAGCAGCTAGTGCAGGAGTAATGTGATCTCTTTTCTTAGTTTTAGTGAGAATACGAGCTGCAGCATTCTGGATCAACTGGAGGGACCTAAGAGACTTATTAGAGCAGCCTGATAATAAGGAGTTGCAGTAATCCAGTCTCGAAGTAACGAACGCGTGAACCAATTTTTTCTGCATATTTTTTAGACAAGATGTGCCTGATTTTTTTTATATTACGTAGAAGATGAAAGAATGCAGAAAGAACCCATCTCACTGATGGAAATGAACCGCCGCGTCAACCAGCATCCCCGTAACCATAGCAATGATTCAGTCAATAGAGCCCAGAATGTCAGTATTTAGAACCTATTTGACATTCATAAGCGGCACAGTGGAGGACTGAATCCAAGCCCTGGCCGTCACAAGACATATGCACAACTAATCACAAATACTGCTCTCTAACAGTATACTATAAAGTTGATATAACTTCAGCATTACCAATCAATAATCAATAAACAGCTAGGACCGCGACACCTGCAATAAATAAGCATAAAGACCAACAGGCGAGCGCACATATGGGTGTTTGTGGGTGCATGTATGTCGGTTAGTAAAAGAGTGAGAGGGGAAAGCCTTCAAAACAAAGAGGCTTCTAACTGGGGCTCAAAGACACAAGAGTAGTTCTTGGGGTCATGGCTGTCGCTCCTCGAACTGATCAGATGCATCTCACTGAAACACAGAGCAAGTCAAATAATTGAGGTGGTCTCAACGCAGCATTGAGCAGGACGAGGCAGTTTGTCTAATTCACGACACACAGAACAATAAAGCTCACAGGAAACACGCTATCATTCACGAACTGTCCTGAAACTAAGCATCAACATTAGCACATTACTAGTATGTACAACAAGTTAATAAATATATTGAATAATATATATGAACATAAGAACAATGACTACAGAGAATTTGGGATATTAGTGCAGACAGGTGGTAATTGTGTAAGTAGTGCAGATGGAGGACTCTGATTAATTGTTCAGAGAGACGGCCAGTGGAAAGAAGTTGTTCGGGTGTCTGGTGTTTTTGGCTTCAACTAAATAAATACATCTATAACCAGTGCTGGGTAAACATACTTGAATAGTGATATCAGAGGAAACATGGCTATACTGACAAATTAAATAGTTTATATAAAAAGATAGCCTTGATGATGTCTCTTGGTAATATCCTTTTTTGGAAGCCATTGTGATATTTATATAATATTTAATCCCAGCTCTTTTCTGTTTCTGCTTTGCTCTGTTGTTAATCCCATTTTGCGAATGTTGTGTCCAATGTTCACCCTCTTACACTCAGCATTTTTGTGAGAACATTTCAAGTGTTTTGAATATGTGTTAATAGTTTGTATTCCAATTTAACAGAGAGTTGACACCAGAACAGTTGGCCCAGGTCCCTCCTAACTCCACCTCCAACATCTTGAACCGTCTGATGGTCAGTTATGACGCGAGAATAAGGCCTAACTTTCAAGGTAATGCCACTGACTATGTAGGTAAGTAGTAACACACATTTGGTTTACGGAAAGATGCTTCTGTATGCTCGTCCAGAATCATAATAAACTACTACAGTGTAACCCAAAGAACATATATGTGTGTCATGATAACAGTTCGAATTGGATCAGGTGCATTTTTGTTGTTTAATAGCATAATATTCATCAAATTATGTTTGTCTTTGGAGGAATGCCTTAAAAAGCATAACATCAAAGTACTTTACTTCTATTGTACTTTTTGCAGTTACTTTACAATTAAAACTAAATAAAATCAATAAATATATATGACACAATAACATACAATTCTGCATAATGAGTATTTTACTTTTGTTTTATTGAGTCTATTACCTGATGTCAGCTTTAGGGTGTGTGTTGAGTGAATGTAGTGCAGTGTGTGTGCAGTTTCCATGTCGGTGAATTCATTCTCAGGATAAGTGTCCGTGTCTCGCTTGTCAGACAGAGTTTTGTTCGAAATCCTTAGTTAGAATTATAACAGTATACTTCAGTCCACATATCGCTACAAGATATCGGCAAGTACCCAAATGTAAGTATTTGCAATATTTCTGAAAATAGTATTGGTGCATCCCTACTAACAACGTACGCAGATAATAGTTAATGAATGTAGTTACCACATATGGTTGCAACATAATACAATATATAACTAGAATGGGCACTCGGTAGAGCGCATACCTTCGCATATCACAAGATTGAATTATGAACAATTTGGCACTAGTTTGACGCAAATCGGATGCCAATTAACCGAGATATGGCAAATTTACGGTTTTCACCTTTTCGTGACCTTGACCTTGACCTTTGACCCAATCACTCCCAAAAACTAATCGATTGTTCCTCGGGTCGTGACCAATCATCCCACCAAGTTTCATAAGAATCGGCTCAGTTTTGTCTGATTTAGACGAATAACAAGTTTTTCACCTTGACCTTTGACCCAATCACTCCCAAAAACTAACCGATTGTTCCTTGGGTCATGACCAATCATCCCACCAAGTTTCATAAGAATCGGCTCAGTTTTGTCTGATTTAGACGAATAACTGACGGACGGACGGACATATTCACAAACGCCGGCGAAAACATTACCTTCTGCATTTTCAATGCGGAGGTAATAATACCATATAATAATAAACATTCATCATGTAGATATTTCATATATACTGTATATAAATATTTCTCATGGATAGATTTCTTATATGTTATAAACATATATCTTGATATATGCAGATCTGTATTATGTTGTAGAGTGAGGGCAAAACGTGGACCCAAAAGCAGCACAAGGAGTCAGATCCCGGTTTAGTCTTCAAATAAAAGGTTTTCTTTAATTGAACCAAGCAGAACCACAGTCTGGCAACGGGAGGGAACAAAAACAATCTGACAACGTCATGCAGGAAGACGCAGACTAAATACACTGGGGAACGAGACACAGGTGGAAATAATGAGGGCGGGGCTAGATATTCACACGGAAGGAAACAATCAGAAACAAAGAAGATAATCACAGAGAAGGAAGTGCAGGGAAACAGAGGAACCGAGAGACAGGGACTTCAAAATAAGACAGGAAAACTCCACATCATGACAATATAGATTATAGATCATATATGGCAACATCCCTTTTGATACCGGGGCATATATGTCATGTATTATCTTCCCGGTTCGGCCCGATGGATCCTTGACGTATTACTTTTCACTCCTTGTGGCAGAAAAGAGAACGCAGTTGGACTTCATGTAGCTGGAGCATAGCGTGTGGAAAGGTGGGGCCACCACCGAGTGTACTTTTATATCTATATGTAATGTCCTGCTGGAGAAGATGTTTCTCTAAATGTATCGAGTAACTCCTCAGCATGAGATCAGGAACTATATTAATACTTCTGTTGTACACGGAATAGAACGGTCCGGCTTCATATCACTTCATGTTTGTCTGTGTGTGTTTCAGGTATCCCAGTTGAGTCTCGGGTGAACATCTTCATCAACAGCTTTGGGTCCATCCAGGAAACCACCATGGTGACACACACACACACACACACACACACACACACACACACACACACACACACACAGAGAGACACACGCAGCGTTGTTTTTCTATTTGGTTCAAAATTGGAAATATTTTATTCATTGAGGTGAACCAAACATTTACTATGGTCAAAACACGGTGATATTATTACGAGTAACGTTAACATTGTCAATATTGTGGTAATGTTAACATTGTAGTAACAGCAGAGGATGTGCAGGAAGTTTCTACAGCTTCCGCCAGAAACTGATAACGCACCTTTTCCGACTATATCTGGATTAAAACACAAATTAGCACTTCGGTGGGACTTAAATGGCTCTTATTATGGTACTTTTGTAGTTTGACTATGTTGAGGAAATGTTACTTTCTGTATTCTTGTTGTTCTTAGTTTTGTACTCTAGGTTGAATGCACTTAATGTAAGTCGCTTTGGATAAAAGGGTCTGCTAAATGTCATATAATGTAACGTAATAATACACGTAGTCGTTGGAGTGGCAGCAGAAGAATGAGCAGGAGCACATGGAGACCATTAGCAACATCTGCCTCTCTCCAGGACTACAGGGTGAACATTTTCCTCCGCCAGCGATGGAACGACCCTCGCCTGCGACTCCCGGCTGACTTCAAGAGTGACTCCCTGACGATTGACCCCAACATGTTCCAGTGTTTGTGGAAACCAGACCTTTTTTTTGCTAATGAGAAGAACGCAAACTTTCACGATGTCACACAAGACAACATTCTGCTCTTCATCTTCAGGAACGGAGATATCTTAATCAGTATGAGGTACTCCCACACTCATGTGTTTTCATCAATCTCCAAGAGTTTTAGCTTGTAGCAGATTTGATAGATATTAGGTAAAATAGTTCATATCAAAATATATGATGGTAAAATATCAATCATGAATCAACTATAAACCCATTAATTAGAATAAAAAGGGGTGTTATTCTTCATAAAGCTGTTGTAACTTATCTACAGTGAGTCTATCCAGGCATGTGTCCAACCAACCGCTTAGTGACCTGGGTGGCCTGAGGACAGATTCTGGAAGTTTATTAGTTCAACTTTAAGGTTCAAGATAGTTTTCGTCATCATTGTTATTATCACATATATCATGTTTCTGTGGTAACCTGCAACGTCCTTCACGCTTTGAATAGCATTCTCTCCACAGAGCCGCATGGTGTCTTTCAAAGTTACCACACGTCAATGTTGGTTTGTTGGTGGGGGAGTCCACAATGATATATCTGTATCTAAAACAACTATTGGAAGGACTGCATTGGAATCTGACTCAGACATTTCTATAACTTTTCACCTAGCGCTGTCATCAGGTCAAGAGGTGTGTGTGTGTGCGTGTGTGTGTGCGTGTGTGTGCAGGCTGTCGGTGACTCTGTCTTGTCCTTTGGATCTTCAACTCTTCCCAATGGACACACAGCGGTGTAAGATGCAGCTGGAGAGCTGTGAGTACAGACACAAACACACACACACACACACACACACACACACTGTTTGATATTTACAGGGAATGAAACAGCTGTTGAAGTCAACTCATGGGGAGAGTGGTCGTCCTGTAACCACAAGGTAGCTGTCGAAGTGTCCTTGAGCAAGACACCGAACCCCCAGTTGCTCCCTCAGGTTTCTTTCTGCCACTTTTCTGCTGCAGGGCACTTTATACTTGCATGAATGCTGCAACACTATTAAAGATCAAAGCTTGCATAACAGCCTCTTCTCCAGAGACGTGTTCATGCCATTCAGTACAAATGTTGTGGGCCTCAGGCGCCCCGTGTTTGTTCTGCGGCTGCAGCCCAAAACGGTCCTCAGCCAGTTCATTCAGCTCGTATGCTTGGAGACCAAAGCATATGAGTCCAGTTGAACCTCCTGAGCATTGTTGATTAACACACAGTGACACATTAAAGGGTGATTGGAATCAGACCACCGCCGTGCTTCAACCATTTTAAAGAACATTTAAAGCTTTTTCTCATTAAATATGGAAACCAATCCCTCAAAGCATCAACTGACCTCGGCACAGAGGAATCAGGAGTTAGCAGAACATTAGCCACTACCTTCCCCTCTCCAAGCAAATCTCTCAATCTTCTCAATTTCCAACACAATATTTGCCTCATGTTGAATTTACTATGTGAGGAAAACAAATGCAGCTGACATGGAAATGCAAAAAAAAAAAAAAAGACCAATTGAGGCCATTTCCAAATGCCAGTCAATCCTCACAATGCCAATGTGAATATACCCAACACAATTAAACACGTAGGTACAAAACATGTGGGGGAATATGCAGTAACAGGGCGGATAAAAAGGGGCGGGGGGGGGCACGGAGAAATAAGGGGCAAAACATCCATCCATTACCTGTAACCCCGTATCGTATTCAGGGTCGTTGGGTGCTGAAGCTGATCCCATTTGTTATTGGGGTGAAGGCATGTCCACCCTGGACAGGACGCGATGAAGAGCGCTGTTACATAGACAGACAAACATTCATGTTCATCTCCTCAGGCATCAATTACTCCAACCTGCATGTCTTTGGACTGCGGGAGGAAGCCGGAGAAGCTGACATGGGGGAGGACATGCCAACTCCACACACACAACTCCCTTTGTTCAAAGGGCAAAACAAAGAGTTTGGAAATACATTTTAAAATGAGACAAAATCTTGCATGATATGATGTACAGATAACATATATATGTTTTGAAACTTATGTGCCAAAGGTGTTGATGCTGAACATAAATATGATTGATTTTTATTTTCAATGTTTTAGTTGGCTATACCACCAGTGATCTTGTGTTCATGTGGCAGTCGGACCCAGTTCAGATGGATGAAATTGCTCTCCCGCAGTTTGATATCAAACAAGAGGACATCATATACGGAAACTGCACAAAATTCTACCAAGGAACAGGTTTGTATTAATCATATCATTATAATCATTTAACATAAACATACATTTAGCAAATGAAAACTATTTCATGATGTTGGTATTCTACTGGAAGGTATTATGGTAACACTCAAGCATAATGATTGAACTTTAAATGCGATAAAAACCAAAGCCCACCAGCCGGGCCAAGGATCGGTCTGTAAAGAATGTAACATGAATTGGACTAATCAAGAAAGAATATAATGAAAGAATATAATGATGTTATCCACCATATTAAAACAACCTGGGCTACAAGAATAAGTAAGCCACTTGTACATGTTACAAACACAACTCAACCACCAAAGTATAACATTACCAGATATGAATTTACACAAATCCAAATTTGGAGAATCGCCTGAACGATCTGTAGCCAACTAAGACCTCTCAAAAAAAGTCCTGCACAGTGTTCTCTTTGAAGAGAGACTGTTCACATGTTGGGCTATGATTTGGGAGAGGTTTAAACCTGCGTCACTCTAAGGAGATAATAATCCTGGAACTGCTTCTTCTTCTTTCTCACAAGTGTTACATTTATTATAACATCAACATTATTCAAACAGTCCTTGTGGTTGAGGAGATAGACTCGTTTAAACACGGGTTTGCCAATATTTGCTATTTTCGCAAAAAAAACGCTGAGTTTATATTTAACAAATGGCATGCAAACTATCATAGAGCTGTAATTATCAAAATAATACATATGATTGGATTCATTCAAATGACATTTTATCAACGTGTTATATAGACCCTATCTTGATCGGCTCAGTGGGTATTAACCCTCCTGTTACCTTCACATTTACTAACATCTTTTACCCTCGGGGTCAATTTGACCCCAGCAATTAAAACCTCCAGAGAATTATTTAATATAATTTTAATTCCATTTTTAAAATGTGAAAGGTACGTTTGTTTGTTGTTTACCTAAATAGCCCTTTAAATATATATAAAAAAAATATATCTCTTCTATGTTTGACAGTGAAAAACAGCCTGGGGTCAAATTGACCCCAAAGGTAACAGGAGGGTTAAAGAGGAGTTGAGGGGACATGGGATGTTAGTCGTTTAATAGTTCAGCTTTTGGCTAAACCCCAAAAGGCTCGACCTCAGAACCCAAAGTTTACTGTAGACTAACCACACAAATATGATGTAAGTATGGTAGCCAGAGCCTTTAGTTATCAAGCTCCTTTTTTATGGAACCAGCTTCCACCTTCAGTCCAGAAGGCAGAGCTTATAGTTGGGGCTGAATCAGGTTCACCTGGTCCAGCCCCTGGATATGCTGCTATAGGCTTATAAGCTGCTGGGGGACGTTTAGGATACACCGAGCACCTCTCTCCTCTTTTTCTCTCCTTATGGATGAATTTTCATCTCTCCATTGCACATTATTAACTCTGCTTCCTCCACGAGTCTTTGTGACTTCACGTCTCATCGGGTCCATTGGACCTGACCGGGTCTGATGCCATGGCCCTGCTGATGCCCCGCCCACTCCTCCTCTCTACCTCCATCTGCCTGATGGGTTATGAAGGCTATGATGGTCCATATACTACCAACTATTCACACACTCTGTCATACTCATTGAATGTGTTGTAACTCTGTAATGATTCCTTCTGGTCACATGACATCTATTGTTCTGTCCATCCTGGAGAGGGATCCTCCTCTGTTGCTCTCATGAAGGTTTCTTCCTTTTCCCCCCTGAAAGAGTTTCTCCTGATCCGATGTGCGGTCGTGGGACAGGGATGTCTATGTGTACAGATTGTAAAGCCCTTTGAGGCAAATTTGTAATTTTGTGATATTGGGCTGTACAAAATAAACTGAATTGAATTGTAAAGTACATACCACAAACATAGTGGATGAGTGGAATATGGTCATTTGTGGCTCAGTTAGCTCGATATGAAGTTAAGGATTTCACACCAGCTTGGCTTTCTCACTTATTTTGAAGATGGTCTTGAAGCAGGTGTCTCAAGCTGAAGTTGGCTTGGGGCCACCGCTAGTATTGTCAACTCTTAGGAGACCCTTTTCAATTTTCAAGTCCGGCAAGAACGCCATTTTTTTTTTACATTTGGCTGTGGTGCGACACAAGTGTGACACAACAAACTCAGCAATTCTTCTGTCACTTCCAATTCATCCTTAATGCCCCTGTTGATTATGGCTAGCTGAGCATTCTCGGTTGTGTCCGTGCTTTCGCTGAGCGCCCCAGAGTATGCAGTGAAGCCTCAGGCTTGCTCGCCTAACTGATCCCAAATGTCTCTCGATAGCTCATTAATCCGCTCTTCCACCGCGTTTAACAGATAAGAGATATCGCTGAACAAGCTCTGGACACAGAATATCAGCGATATGCAACATGCAATCCTTCAGAAACTGTCCTTCGGGGAACGGCTTTCCTGCTTTGGCGATTAACTCACTCACCACATAGAACTTGCCTCAACTGGAGCATCGCCGTCCTTCTCGGCCTTATGAAAAATACTTTGTTGAGATGGGTGTCCTTTCTGAAACTGCGTGGCTCGTCTCCAGGTGCCTCTCATACTGTTCTCCGAGTTTAGTCGAGTAATTACGCTTGAGATTATATTCCTTTAAAACAGCTACTTTTTCTTTGCATATCAGGCAACTAACATTTCTCTTAGCCAAACAACCAGCAAAGCCCCGCAAAGTAACCTGCGTAAGCGGCTCACTTCCTCTCTAACGTGTGCAGTTTCAGACCTTTGCCTTAAGGATACGTCTGGTAATATTGAATTAATTGTGATAGTGTATTCATCTTAATACAACAAAATGACAAAGTCAAACCAAAGGGGCAAACACAAGAGTTCATTTAAATCCAAACCAAGCAGGTCAGTTGTGAAAGCACTCTAAATGTCAGTGTTATAAAAATAAAAACATTGTGTTAAGGGTGAGCAAAGCGTGAACCCAAAAGCAAAACGAGGAGTTCTTTCAAAATAAAAAGGTTTCTTTAATGTAGCGCTGAGCAGAATCAAAGTCTGGCAACAGGAGACAAAACGAAAACGATCCAACAACCAGAACAGGTAAGACCTCAGTCTAAATAGGGAGAGTCCTAATTGGTGATCAGTCTCAGCTGCTCGGCAATCACCGCCCGGGGGAGGGAGGAGACAGCCACACCCTAGTGGACACAAGGACAGGAACAGAAAATACAGGGAAAATATAACACATTGTGGGTGTTTTTAGACTTTAAAATATAGCCTTTTTTGTTAAAGTGAATACGAAGTCAGTTAAATCCATACAAAAGCTGTAAACAAATGTTTGTCCTCTGTCTGTTTCCAGGATACTACACCTGCGTTGAAGTGATCTTTACGTTGCGTCGGCAGGTTGGTTTCTACTTGATGGGAGTTTATGCGCCAACTCTGTTGCTTGTGGTTTTGTCCTGGTTATCATTCTGGATCAACCCTGATGCCTCCGCTGCCAGGGTGCCGTTGGGTGAGTACCACGCGTGTACTTTTGACATGATGTATTTGCATCGATTAGCTTTCAAGTATGCAATATTTAATTATTTACCAAAGTTACGCACACTTTGGTAAATAATTTAACTTCTGCCAGTGTCTATGTTTTAGGGGGCTTCTGATAAATATCTGTATCACTATCCTTGCTCACTGATATTTGACTTTGAAACAGTTGTTTCTTCATCCAGGAATTGAGGGAGGTTGCTGTCTCTCCACTGGATAGATCTCATATAGAGGCACTCTTCAAACTCTCATTTAGTCATTTTCTAATCCATGTTCACCATGCCAAGTATTCCTCAACAGAGCATGCTCCAATTAGGATAGTAACTATTTTCTTCTATTTCCTCAGATCTCTAGAGCTTGGCCCTAAATGTGTCGTCCTTATTTTTAGACTTGGTCACTGAGCAAAACCACCTGGAGGAAGACCCCTCTCCGTGCATTCTCACTGGAAAACTTCACAAAAGCTTTTTCAGTTAATAAATAAGACCTTGAGATGAATAAGATCATAAGATAAGATCAACACTGAAAATTACATATTTGGCACTTTAAGGCCGGTATGTTACGCATTTCACATTTCAACATAGTAATGATTAAATGTTGTTAAATAGTGATACTCGTTTACACCAGATGTACATTTCTAAAACATAATGTTACCCTGTAAAAATCTGGGGAGCTAACATTAGCAGAGCATGTTAGCGCATCACTAACTAGCATTAGCACTCCTATGCTACGCTAGCAGCTTAAGGTGTACCAAATGTAAAAAATGCTCTTTTGTCTTTTTAATGATGATAACATTGAATACAGACCTACCGGGCTTCACGGGAACACTGTTCCGTCTTAATTTGTGATGGCCAGGTCATGTGACGGTTCACTGGACACTGGTCTGTAGGCTTCTGGTTCTCGGTGCATCTTTTTCACCCGTTATTTTTGCCACTGAACCCGTTCCCCATCCTGGATTTGTCCCATAAATGGCACATTTTGAGGATAATATTAATTCAGGGAGTGCAGTTAGTGGCGGTGTGGGCTCCGTGGTAACTCTGACAGCTCGGGCCCTCATTAAAAAGAATGACATGTCTGTGTTGCCTGTCTAATGGACTGTCATCTTGTCTTCGCGGACAAAGGAGACACAAGTAATGAGAGGTGAAATCGAGATAAATCCAGGCTAAAGTGATGCAGGGATTGTCCACGCCCCTTTGGTTGCCCAAGGCAGCAGCTAATCTTTTCTTCTGTCAGGGCTGGGAGACTTAACGTTGGAGTGGATGTTTGCCAATTCCCCTTCAGTTTGACAGCTAGTGTGCCGTTCTAATCCCGGAGCCAACGTACGACATAGAATAATGGCAGTGAGCTACTGATGGATTTGACTTCATCGTTGTCGAGTGACGCCTCCGCTCCATCAGGATGCTATTCCAGAACAGATCCTGCTGCCTGTTTTATAAAGTTCGGATGAGCGTTTAATGGAGAAAAAAATAAATATAAATTCAAAATTGTTCGCATGCTGTAGTCACAGGCTGCATTTAGCTGGATCCGTCTATTCATCTGCTGGCACAAATGAAAATTGAAAAAATAAAATCATGTTTTATGAGAAGCGAATGCTGATGCATAAAAAAGATTGTCTCTCTGTGGAGTATGGCGGCGACTACCAGGAGGAAGACAAGGAGTTATTTCGGACACAGCAACCGAGGTGCCTGTGGGGGAGGTGGACCCTGGACACTTGTTCCCTCCTGGGGCATCCATACAATATTAGGAGCATTACGTAATATTAAGACACTAATATTATGTTGCGTCCTGCGCGGTGGCATTAATGTGTGAACGTGTGTGTGTTTCCAGGTATTTTATCGGTTCTCTCTCTGTCCAGTGAGAGCATGCTCTTGGCGTCGGAGCTGCCAAAGGTCTCCTACGTAAAAGCCATCGATATCTGGCTCATTACCTGTCTACTTTTTGGTTTCTCATCACTGGTGGAATACGCTGTAGTGCAGGTCAGTTCTTACACTCAAACTCACAGTACCTCTCCACACCTATCACCCGGGTTAAAGAGTCTGAGGATTATGGAAGAAGAATCGAGCAACAAGCGCGATGACTCGAAGGGAGAAAGGAGATCTGTTCTGTAATGGAGTTCAAGGGACCTGTGATGCACTGTATACAGTATTACAGTTACAGCGATTATTATTCTGTATTCTTATGTGGGTCAAGTTTCCTCGCTGACTGTACACACATGTAGACGATCTACTCTAATATAATATAGGCTGCAGTACAAAAAACTGCTGATTCTTTGTTACCGTCACAGAACAAGACAACGAGGCTACGACGTGGCACAAATGATTATGAATTTGTCGCAGACAGCGTTACCCAATGTTAATTAAGACTCTCTTAACAACTGGCATGAAAAACGGTATGATGGTTAAGGGGTCTGGGAGTGAAGGTCAACACAAATGTACAGAAAACAGCAACCAGAGGAAATACCCATAGTTTCATTTTCATTAATGATAAAATCAGCCGGAATTAGGGCTGTGCAGAAAGTCTTTTTAAAGATGTTGTTCAAAGCTTCCATTGCAGTTTTAAAATGAAGCTTTGGACGTCTCTCATCATATTTTATGATGTCATGACCTTAAAATATCTGGAAGAAATATGATGTTATTGTGGTTATGAGCGCACCGAGGGTTCAGCGTCAACAGGAGGCTGCTGCTTGGACGGGTTGGACAGAAAGACACACACACACACACACACACACACACACACAAACAACACACATACACGCAAACACACACACATACACGCAAACACACTAACACAAACAATCACAGAAACACAAACAAACAAACACACACAAACACACAGAGAGTGAAGGAAAAGCTTTTGGACATCAAATAATTGGAAATTTAAAATGTTATCAGAATCTCTGGAGGCAAGTTGTGCCGGTGGAATTCACAAAATCTATCCTCGCTCTCTCTCTCCCTCTCTCTCTCCCTTCTCTCAATTCAATTAAATTCTTTAGACTTTATTGGCATGGAAGTTGCAACAACAATATTGCTAAAGCACCAAGACGGCAACACAAAGAATACACTGTGTGTGTGTGTGTGTGTGTGTGTGTGTGTGTGTGTGTGTGTGTGTGTGTGTGTGTGTGTGTGTGTGTGTGTGTGTGTGTGTGTGTGTGTGTGTGTGTGTGTGTGTGTGTGTGTGTGTGTGTGTGTGTGTGGTCACTCACTGTCCCTGGTTGTGGCATGATGATGCAACGAGGTGGGTGGGCTTTTCTTGTGATTCTTATTTATCACATTTTAGGAGGAAGTGCATCTCTATCTCAACCTCACCTGTCGAACAGTGACTACATATTCTGTTTTCTTTTCTTTCTCCCTCTCTCTCTCGCTCTCTCTCCCTCTCTTCTCTAGGTGATGCTGAACAGTCCTAAGCGGATTGAGGAGGAGAAAGCCAATATGGCAAGAAAAGAGAAAGCGTTGCAAGAGAAAGAAGAAAAGATGGCTATAGATAGAGCTAAAAACGCAGCGAATGGGACCGGAGGAACGCCCATACATGTCAACACTTTGCAGGTACACGCAAGCAGCTCAACTCAATAGCTTCAAATCACAATTCACAAAAACGTAAAAAACGTAGAGGCAGAATCCTGAAGGAGAGAATCAGCATGCATTAATATAGTTGTGTCGCTTACCTTATATGTCATTGTGTCAACACATGAAGGATGAT
The DNA here is from genome assembly GCA_036178185.1 of Liparis tanakae. Taxonomy (NCBI): domain Eukaryota; kingdom Metazoa; phylum Chordata; class Actinopteri; order Perciformes; family Liparidae; genus Liparis; species Liparis tanakae. The sequence continues at coordinate 12,290,964 of CM070110.1, forward strand.
ATTATTATCAAGAGGCTCATTTGGAATAATATGAAACGTGTAACGAGTAAATGAGACAGAAGGTTATTGAAGCAGCTCAACGTGCTGCCACTGGCTTCTCCTTAGAGTGTTAAAGAACAAGCTACCCCTTAATCAATGCTGAGACTGTGTGTGTCGTTAGGATGCAGCATCACCCCCCTAAACAAAGACATTGCATAAGAAGGCTCATTGGCAATCCTTAATTCAGAAAAAAAATGACAATGGACTCGTTATTTTCTAATGATCTGACTCAGTGTCCGTCTCTGTGTCTGGCCAGGTGGTAGAAACTCGCTGTAAGAAAGTTTGCACCTCCAAGTCGGACCTTCGTGCCAACGACTTCAGCATCGTTGGATCCCTCCCACGAGACTTTGAGCTGTCAAACTTTGACTGTTACGGTAAAGCCGTTGAGGTGTTGGGGGGCCTAAAGTCCCAGAACAAAACCAACAAGAAACCAGGGCCACCAAAGGCCGTCATACCGGCTGCTGCCAAACGCGTCGACCTCTACGCACGGGCCCTCTTCCCCTTCTCCTTCCTCTTCTTCAATGTTGTCTACTGGTCCGTCTATCTGTGAGAGGGGAGAGGAGGAGGGTGCTGTGAAGCAGAGTGGTTCGTACCCTGTCGTTCTGTCCCCATACTGATACTGAAACTGCATTGAACATGCAAATGACGCAGCAGATATTAAACGTGTACTATTTCAGAGCCATGTTTGCAGAGCTTGGGAGGCTGCTGTGGTTCCTGGGAGAAACTGTATTCACCAAAACCACTAAAGCTCTGGGATGTTCCCCTGAATCCCCTTAAAGCCCTGCATTAGGGAGGCCCTGCATGTGTGTCTCTGTGTGATGCAGCACAGCATATAAAGTAAACCCTGCTGTGGTGATTAGAAATACAGGCTTTTTACCGGGAACACTTTGATGTTAACGGTACAGAGCCGACAAATGCCCAACACCAATTAAAGACATGTAAGAGAACCGAGAAAATAAATGTAAAGACTAAATGAATAAGTATATTGTAAACCAGAGTAAAGCTATTTAATAAATCATTACATATGTTGTCTATGTTTTTCCATCATTGTCTCATTTATATCTTCATGTGTGATTTTTACAGATTATTGGTGTTGGGTTTCTGGGTTCTGTGCATGAAGTACAATTGTTCACTTTGCTTAATAAAAACATGTCAGATGAGAGGTTCACTGTCCTACCTGTGCTAATGCAAAGGTACGGCGACCCTCGCGAGCTCCTCCTGCAGTAGCCGATGGCGTCTTAGCTTCGCCGTTGTCACGCCGACTGAAGACTTTCGATGTGACCCAGAGCACCAAGGCGTCAGAGAAAGGAGAGGCGGCTTCCCATCAACGTCGAAGCTGTTGCATTATGAACACCTGGAGATGAAACTGGGAGGAAGAGGAGGCGGATCGAGATCTGAATCCAGGTATTGCAAAAGCGAGCGCAGCGGCAGCTAGCGTGACTGCAGCGCTGCGTGAGGCGGCGCTCCATTTTTAAAGCAGGTCACGTGCGGTTTCAGTCTTGACGCAGCGTGGCCGAGGTCACCGCTCCTCCCAGGCGGTCTGAAGCGCTAACGGTTAGCTTCAGACGACGGTAGCAATGCCATCGCTGTAGCTGTATGACACATAATGATGTAATGTAGCTAACTGCTGTTGTGTGTGTGTGGTACAGGGGAAACCATTCAGTAAATGGTAAGCAGGGTGCCAATAGTTCATAATAATGGTGTGAGATAAACATGTTATGGTAGTGTTGCAGCATGGTCATGTATACAACATGCTCAATGTGGTGTATGTTATTATATGTTTACTACGTATGTATAGCTGACGTAGTCTGCTAAAATGACTCTTTTATTATCAGCTGTTAACTGGAGCCTCTCAGTCTCTCTTCAGGGGGAAAATGAGAGGAAATCAACAACCCCGTTTGTGGATTCACACCCACGGACGTACAGACCGAGGAAGCCGAAGATATTGTTTTGAGAATCGCTAACGCACACAAATTTGTTGCTGATGGGAGACAGAGAGACGTGTTTTGTAAAATGAGTTAACGGTTTTATTGAAGGAATCAAAAAGAATCAAATATGCAGCGACGGGAGCTGTTAGGGAGGAAAGATTATTAATGGACAAATGAAAATGACTGAAACCAATAAGGGAATAAACATGAATTATTTATGAAATGCCTTACTAAAAAGCAATCAAGGGTTGCCATGGTGATGGTAATTGTCATGGTACTCCTTGATGAGAGAGGGCTTTTAAATTTAAACTGATAATGCTTGAATGTCTCACGGTCACAGGAGAATAAGGAACCTTTAACCCTCCTGTTGTGTGTCTTACATACAGCTGAGATGTTCGGGGTCAATGTGAGCCGCTGAATGTTGACTCATCCAGACGTTGTCAGAAACCAAACAATCCTAATAACTATAGTTTGTACCTCATCACCAACACCATGACTAACAATGCAATCAGTTGTTAGTGGAATGGAGTTATTCACCCCTCCATAGATCAGAGTTCAATCAGGAGGACTCACTCGTTTTAATGAAAAATACATGTTCAAACTATTTTGTATAGGTACATGGACACATCTAGATATGAATCGCATCACCATAACATCCTACATTTTATTTGCATTTTGTAACTTTTGCTTTTCGTCGGGTGATAAATAGAGATGGGACCCCTCTGCTATTCAGGGTCATATTGACCCGCTCACTCAAAATCAAGCCAAATAAGTCATAAGGATTTGTACTGAAAGTAAACTTTAACTATGTTTATTTACAGTTAAGCTGCATAACTTATATTATAGAAGATGACCAAAGGCCAGCACTCAGTCATCCTCTTGGTGCAGTCGTATGTATCTGCAGAGTGTAATGTTGTAGGACTTCTCAGCAAACATTGTGTATGTTTCTCCCTCCCCTGATACGTGTGTGGAGTTTTCCCGCAGCGGAAAACTAAAGGTTCTCGTCAAAATCTTATTTTTATTACTCGCACAGGTGGGATCGTTAGAAAGAGAATGTGTGTGCGTCTGAAATTGGGATGAAACAGGGTGTGTGTCTCTCCCAGTCAGACAGACAGTATATTATAATTCTATAGTACATATTTATTAGAAAAGACATGAAAGAAACCCTCATATTAGATAGAAGATAAGATGTAATGTGTACAACTTAAATGTGTGTGTGTGTATGTGTGTATGTGTGTGTGTGTGTGTCTGTGTGTGTGTGAGAGAGAGAGAGAGAGAGAGAGACAGAGACAGAGACAGAGACAGAGAGAGAAATGTTGTGAACCATGGTGGAGGGAGTAAGAAAGACTGTCTCACATAAATAAATAAATAGTCTAAACTTCACGCTTCTGACCTCTTGTAGCCTCACTTTCACTGAGGGGTCAAATTGACCTGAACATCATCTCTGTAATATAAACCAGCATGGGGGGTTGCAAATACATCATATAATTATTTTTGTTCTTTTACATTGATTACACTAAATAAGTTAAGCAGCAGAAGTTTTATACAGAAAAGGTAGTTTCTGACCCGTAACATCCCAGGAGGGTCCATCAACCCTCGATGACGGTGTGTGGTCCTAAGTTGTGTGGGCGGACATGTCAGCTGCTAACGGCGACTCCAATGTCTCTGAATCATGTTTTGGTTGATTCCACGTGTCTTCAGAGCCTTGTGGACACGTGGTCTGTCTCCCTCTGGTGGGAGACGCGTGCTACTACACTAATCCTAGAGGCATTGAGCTTGAATACAGTCCAGAGGACTCCACAGAGACCAACCAACAGGTTATGGTTTTCTATGAATGGAAACATGAATATTGATTTATATATTTATTTTATAACAAAGCTGAAAACAATTGTATTTAAATGGAATTAATACCTCCAGTAAAGTGTCAATGAACTTGTGTTTGTATAGAGCTTTTCTTATCATACTCTGTGATACTACTGTGGTACGGCTGGCTCGAGGTTATAGGCTGCTACCGTGTCATTCCAGAGGGTTAATTCCTCTGAAAGTTTTGTTTTGAAAAATCTTTTATCCAGTTTTTATTTTAACACTGCGGGGTAATACGTGGCTAATTAACCTCTGAGAAAGCGTTCACGAGACTCCAGATGTGATCCGATGTGACATTAGTTTACGGGTACGATTTATTTCTGACGGGCAACACGTCTGAAGCCGGATTAAACTAAGGCCTAATAAATGTGTCATTGTACCCCGAGGTCTCAGTGTTGTCTGGCTCAGAGGGCCAAGGCTTCACGTCCCTCTACACACGGCCGGCGATGTCCAATTAAGGTGGAGACTTCTTTATTGTGTAGTTGTCCCATTTGGTATGATGCGTCTTGCTTTAATCTTTAACTGATGGAGAAATATGTATCCTCAGAACCTTTCCTTTGATCGCTCAGAAAGGTTTATGATTTGTGAACCTACACCTCCATCTAGTGGCGCTGACAGGGAACTGCACGTCATATGTTACTAATGGATGTCAAACCATTTCAGAAGAGAAAATTATTTCACTTCAGGGCATTGAATAAAAAACAACACAATCGTGGAGCTTTACAATTTTATAAGACTTATAAAAAAAAAAGAAAAAACATAACACAATAACCAAGGCATGTCGTACATTGTGTTTTTTCTTTGTTTCTCTGATGAGTATTTACAAACAGGCTTATATACAGATAGCAACAGCTCAGAAATGAAAAAAAAATGAAGGCTACATTTAGTCTAGCACAAACAACCAGTTAGCCATATTGATAATATATTTGTTATGTACAATGCAACTGGCACTGCTAGAGCAAGAGAGAACATAAAGATTTTGCAAAAAAGATTTAAATAACTTCAAGTAATCCGTCTTGAGGTTTCATAAAGGTTCTAGTCCGGTGGAGCGGCGTGTCGTTCAGGAGGCCAACGGGGGAAAGACGACGCACACGACGCAACGAACGTGGCAACGAACGGAACCATCACGTCTCAGATTAATGCCCACTTTTTAAGAAACTTTGAAACACAACCGAGGGAAGTCTCCTCTCCACAAATAAAGTGATATCCTGCTCATTGGCCCACAGCACTTCTTTTTTATCTTCTTTTTTTTACTGCTTTGAATAACAAATGTGCAACAGGCAGGAAAAACAACAAAAGGAAACAAGACCCGAGCTGTTGACTTCTCGGGTCCAACGGCGTTCCCGGAACAGTTCTCATGTTTCTGGGTCTTAACTAAACATCTTAGGCATCTGTAAGGAACTTCACTACATTCTGCAACCGCTTCATCGTCCGCCTCGTGGAACCCGCTCTGGAGTTTGTCAAGAAAAAGTCAAATAAACTCTCCATCGTAATCTGGTGCTCCACTTCAAACAAAAGTCCTCACCCAGTACCGTACGGTTACATATGATGGGCTGAATATATCGCAAAACCGTTGTCAGAATTGCACAGTCAGCAGTATGAAAAAGACAAACTAGCTTGCGTGAAAGATCTGGTTATTCTTCTATGTTAAAAGTAGTTCGGCCTACTCTAATTATACAGCCACTAGAAAGGAAAGTGTGTCCTATCGAAGTCTCCAAGTGCAAAAACACTGACGCTACTTCACCACGTTCAACATCACCGGAGGGCTCAAACGCCCCCTCGTGCACATTTTAGTGTATCCCTATCGGAAGGAGAGAAGTCCATATACACAACGCCACAGAGGCTGCGGCGGGGGCGTGGCCTCTGGAGACGCGTCTCAACGGCAGCCGCCCAGCTGCGCTGCTTTTGACAGGAATTGCACTGTGACCCCATCGGACCGGGAGCCCCGCCCACACTCTAGTGTCATTCTCTTTAAGACCGTTAAAGTAGAGCAGCAAAAACAATCATTCAGGTTTCTGTTGTTGTCGTTGTTGTTGTTGTCGGCTCAAAACAAAACTGACCATCAGGTGTCGAAATTAGAAAACAAACTGAAATTTAGGACCATCAACTCGGAGCTAGTGAGTTTCCTGGGCAGCTGGGTACCATTTGAGAATCTGCTCTGATCACCTGCACCCCCCCCCCCCCCCCCCCCCCACACACACACACACACACACACACACACACACACACACACACACACACCCTCTTCAGCAGACGACGAGCGGCATGGGCTCATTTTCCCGCCGCTGGTTCTTCTTCAGCAGCTGGATGCGGTTGTGGCAGTAGAACTTGATGGCCCTCCAGTCGCGGTGGTTGGTGACCAGCAGGGGGCACTGCTGCAGGCAGCGCTCGCAGTCCGCCTTGGCGGGAACGCGGAGCTCGGCGATGTTCTGGTTCAGGTGCTCCTCCACCGCCGTACGCTCCGCCTCCGACCAGGGCCGCTTCAGGACGCCGCGCTTTCCTGCAAGCAAGAAGAGGAGGAATGAGTGGGGGTCTCGTGTGTGTGTGTGTGCGTGCGTGCACCACAGAGCCAAACAGAACTGTGTGTTCCAGCGAGTTTGAGCCAGTTAGTCCCAAGCGTCTAGTTTTGCGTTTAAGGAGTTGTTCTTTTACTCTGTTGGCGTATGAAGTTCATACTCGCTGGAGTGAAGCCGCCGACAATAGTTGACGGATAAAAGCCGTTTACATGTTCACAATTCCAATCCCTCTTCGTCATTGTCGAGGTTAGTTTATGGCTTTCTGCCGTTGACCCCAACAGGCTTTGTGTTTCACTCACACTTCGTTTAGTTTGTTCGCCTTCTGGTGGCCAACACTGCGGCGCACAAACAGGGAGGAGCCAAGCAGAAGTATCAACAACGCTTAAATGTGAGCTAATACTGGTTGGGATGTAAGCTGGCTTGAGAAAAAACCGTTGCCTTCCTTGATGGATGATACGGTAACAGGAAAAACAAGGTTCACGAGGATCGAGGGTCAAGGGTCGAAAAAGACTCATCCCACTTCGAGCAAAGCACCTTTTTACATTTTTTTTATCTCGCCTGCACCATTTGATTCATTTATCTTCCTTAGTTTTGTGGATTGGTGCAGTCACACTTCTACAAACCTGATTTGGGCTGACCGGAGCCTCTCCTGCGGTTCCCAGTCGGCGCCTGAGCCGGAGGCTGCGCGGCTAGCTGCGCGTTCTTGAGCTTCTTGGGCCGCCCCACCCGCCCGTTGTTCTTGCCTTTCCGGACATACAGCAGGGTGGGCGTAGGGGGCGGAGCCGGAGCCGGAGCGAGAGCAGGGGCGGGCGCCTCCGTCTTCTCCTTGGCCTGCTCCCCGTCGGACTCTCCCTCGGAGTAGGAGTCGGCAGAGTTCCCCGACATCACTGGACAGAGGTGAGAGAACTGAATTAGTTTGACCCGTCACGACTCCCCGTGTTCAAACACACGAGCCACGCGGCGAGCGGACTGCGCTCCACTCGGTCCTTCTCACCATCCAGCTCCAGGCAGATGTGGTTGAGGCTCATCCCTCTGAACAGAACGCCGTCTCTCTCCCCGCAGAGCACCACTCGGCCCACCCGGCCCATCAGGCCCGGGTCTTGGCCAATACCGGCGCAGTTCTGCGTCACGTGGTACTCCCTCTCCAGGAAGTGCTCCAGCCTCTCCACCGCGCTGCCCCCGGGCTGCCCAGGCTCCTCCCCTTCCCCCAGCAGCAGCAGCTGGGTCAGTATGGCCACCTGCCGGCGGACCCGGGTCTGGGTCAGGGCGCGGGGGTTGCGCGTGCCGCTCGAGCGCGCCAGGCTGCGCAGGAGGTCGGTGCCTCGCAGCGGCGTGGCGGGGGAGTGGTAGGGCCTGGCGAAGACGTACGGGTTGGCCGGGTCCACGCCCACGTCCTGCCGCGTCTCCAGGAGCAGCTCCAGGCAGGGCTCGCAGTGGGGGGGCAGGATGAGGGGCTGCACGCGGCCGCGCTTGCCCTGGACGCCCACTCGGGGGAGGTGGGGGAGCACCAGGCGCTCAAACGGGGACAGGGAGGCCTCCAGCGGCGTGAGGGCCGGCGGGGCGCCGGGCGGGACGGGGACGGGGCACTGGGGGGTGAGGCGCGCGCGGTACTCGGTGATGGACAGCTTGGAGACCTCGCACTCGCGCCGCCGGTTGTACAGGATGAGGAGAGCCAGGCTGGAGTGGCAGAGGAGGCGCCAGGCCTCGGCCGACTGGAGCTGGCGGGACAGGGACAGGAAGGCCGAGTGCTGCAGCCGCCGGAGGTACAGCACCAGGGAGGAGAGGGAGGAGAGGAGGGGCAGCATGTGGTGGCGCCCAGAACCGCTGGAAGGAGACGGGGAGACAACGCGTTAGTTCACCAGGTCATCTCCAGATCACTTTCAGAAACATACACGACCAGACAGGGACAGAGTCTTTGTGTTCATAGTCCATACGGTTGGTTGGTTTTGGGGATGTAACTAATTAATTAATTACATTTGACTAATTCATTAATCTGCAGATTATTTTGTGTAATAATAAGAAACCTGTCAAGAATTTGATTCTTTTCTTTTTCTTTTTTATACACGATGGTCATGGAGCGGCCGGCTGCAGCGCTGGTTTTGCCGTCTGTCGGATATTTTTTATTTATTTTTAAACAGCGACTCAGGCCAGAAAACGCACTGATGATCTATTAAAAAGAGCCCAAAGGATTTATTACGTCATATAAATAATCAGCATCTGGTAAATGTCGCCAACCGTTTGGTTTTTCTCTGCCGAGGGAGAAGCGAGCAGACACCTGACACGATATCCGGGGGAAATAAATCCCTGGAAGCACAAATCCTTCTATAAAAGAGTCTTTATTCCTTCATGAATGCGTCGCTGATCTGTAACTCATCAACAAGGGAGCAGGAGGTTCTCAATGTGGAGTTAAAATACTGAACTCCAACGAATATGGACCGAAGTAGAAAACTGTTAGATAAAGTCTTGTTGTGATTTTTGGACTTTACACAAACGTTAACTTTTTTAACAACTCTCTGGAATTATTGGAAATGTTTGTGAGTCTGTGAAATAATCCTCCATGGATCCACGACTGGAATCTATTCTACTCAGTGATGAGGCAACAACATTAAATTAGTCGCAGCCTCTTAAACTCTTAAATGTGCTCACAACGCAGGCGAAGACCACAAGTTACCTCAGCATGTCCTTTTCCTTATCCTCTGCCCCACTTTCATCTTCCACCTCCATCACTCCATTCTCCTCGTCCTCGTCCTCCTCTTCCTCCTCATTTTCCTCCATTTTTGGCAGCTCCATTTCTTTGGCCAACATGTTGCTGAAGAGTTGAGGGCACGCCACTTCAACATCCTCCTCCTCTTTGGGCCTCTTCACCTCCACGACCTCCACGTCGTCTTCGTCCTCCTCGTCCTCCTCCCTTTCCGTCTTCAGCCTCCTCGACTGCGCCGCGCACACAGGCGGCGGGCTTCGCTTCAGGACCGACACCGGCACCGCGCTCTGTCCCCGCGGGGGGGTCAGGCCGGGCAGGGGGGGGTTTCTTCCAGCGGAGGCGGGGGATTGGTTGGCTGCTGTGAGATTGGGCGGCGGCATGGAGAGGTCCTGGACCCCCGGCTGCGTGACCTCTGACCCGGGGCCCTGTCCCGCGGCCTGCGACGCCAACGAGTGCTGCAGAGTGAGGGTGAGCGCGTGAGCGGCGGCGAGGGTTGGGCTGTGCGCGTGGAGGCGGGGCATCTGCGTGTAGCGCTCCACCAGGGCGGAGCACACGTCCGGCTGGTGGGCGTGGTGCTTATCCAAGTGGCGGCCCAGGGAGCGGAAGTGGCGTCCACAGTGCTCACAGGTTTGGCGCATGGAGTCTATGGACACCGTCCCTCTGGGGATATTCAGGCCGACGAGGCCTGTGGTGCTGGAGCCCAGCGGAGCCGGAGCTTTGAACACAGACTTGGCTGAAGAGGAGGAGGAGGAGGAGGAGGAAGAAGAGGAGGAGCAGGGAGGGGAGGACTTGGCTGCAGGGTGGGATAAAGGGAGCGGACGGTTGTGAAGAGGAACGCCTGCGGGGGTGACCAGCGGCGGGCGCCCGGGTGGGGTCCGGTAGGGGGTCTTCTTCTTTGAGTGAGCGGCGCGCCGCTTCTTGCGCCGGCGTTGCGCTCGCCCCCGGGGGCTGCCGTTGTCTTCGTCTCCAGCGTCTGAGTCACTGGCGTCAGAGTGGGAGATGGGGGAGGAGGAGGGGGAGAGGGACCATGAGGGGGTGACGTACTCCTGCTGCTGCTGCCGCTGCTGCTGCTGGGATGTCAGAGAGAGAGGCTCCTCCTCCTGGAGATAAGAGACACACGATGTCATCCTCGGCCAGATAGTTTTGAGTTCATATTTTTTGTTGTGTGTGTATATATATATATATATATATATATATACACATACACATACATACACACACACACTGGCGCATTCATCATTTAGAATTTTCTCTGCAAACACAATTTATGAGGTCCAGAGACACTTGACATTACTTTGCCGTTTCACTAATGGATCGTTTATTTTATTACTGTGAACATCATAATTATGTTACCATGTCCTGTTTGACCTTGCAAGTCAAATTACATGCCAATATAATCCTACATGTAGACATGTATCCATTTCACCATTTATCAAAAGTGTATGTTGATTCTTTTTTAGAGCATAATATCGACATGAACATCTCAAACCGCCAAGCCACCGCTCATGTGGCGTCACCGACAGCTCGACCGTCAGGTGACGCTGTCGGTCGAGCTGTAGTACAGGACGTATGGGGCAGGAGGTTTGGCCTCACGCGGCATCATTGGGCCGTTTGCTCATTGGGGGGCGTTGCTCATTTATGCTGCTCCATCGCTTTTGCTCATCATGCGATGAGTCCACCGAATGAGAAAAAAGGTTAATTTTTTATTTTTATGTAAAGATTTATACATCTTATTTTAATATATTTACCTAACACTTTAACAGCAGTATTTTACTTCAACAGCAGATTTTGGATTCTAGTGAAGATCACGATGTCTCCAAGGAAAAATAAAGGTGAATTCAGAGGAAATTGTGTCTTAAACCTGAGCTAAATGTACACTTTGGCCACTTGGGGGCAGCATAAACAACAACAATAACAACAACAACAACTTCAGGATTATCTTATATTAAGTTGAAATGTTGAACTGGTTAGCAAACAGTTGCCCGTTTGAACAGCCAGCAGCTGGCACCACTAGTGTTGGTTTGGAGCCGTGTTTCTGGCATTAATCCAATATTCTCTCTCTTTCGGCTGCATTTGTGTTTTTTTGTGGATTCTTCAGCTGCTAAATGCTCGCCAGCTGGTGGCTGACTGTATCTGCCATTTAGAGAGCAGGCAGTGTGCAGAGGGTAGCCTAGCTTTGGCAATTGTTGTCACTTCCTAAAATAATACAACTTGAGTTTCTTTGGTCTAACTGTGCTGTTAAGCTGCTGCTTCTTTTGATTCTTTCCATGGAGAGGGCCGACCTTTCAAACCGACGGATGTTTTCTCTCTCAGCTATTCAATTACATTACTTTGTTTTTTTTTTGTCCAAAATCATCGGGCTTTACAATCTGTACACATACATCATCCTCCGTCCCGGGACCTCACATCTGAAGGCAGCTTTAGGGAAAAGGTCCCTTCTCTTACCTTTTTGACATTGTGGTTGTGGTTGTTGTTGTTGTTGTTGTTGTTGTTGTTGTTGTTGTTCTCTGTGTCGGAATTACACTCGTTCTGCCCTGGAGACATGGTCCCACGGAAACCCTGCAGGCGACACAGAGCGGTCGTTAAGAAACGGCCGTGCACACCGCTCACTTAATGTCTGCTGCCACTCAGGAGAGTCAGGTGGGCACCCCTGAAGCCGATTACGACTCCACATCTCTAACAAGCTAAACAAAAGAAGTGAACAGAGATAAACGCGTCTCAAAACACTGTCGAATACACATCGATCAGGCCGGAACACTCAAAAACAAATCAGTCAGCCAATAATATCACTAAACCTAAAAAAAAACGTTATCTCAGCCAAATTCAAGATATTAAAATATGTATTTTAAGGAGCTGTGAGTGACTGTGGTCCCACTGGTCCCTCACGTTTTTCAACTCCGCTTCCATAAACGTAATCTGGTGTCATCTTTCCGTTTAGTATAATTGATCCGATCTAATGAGATCCATTAAAGGAACAGATGTCATGTAATAACCATGGTTACTGTTGCTAAAGCACTATAGGTAGAGAGGGAACTGGAGCTCAACCATCACCATGGTAACCTCATGGCTTGCTTAGCCTTTGTGTGCGCGTGTGTGTGTGTGTGTGTGTGTGTGTGCGTGCTTGTGTGTGTGCGCGTGACAGACAGCGATTGTGTGAAACTGATCAACAGTGTGTGAAAACACATATGGCTGCCTATCTGTCATCAGAGATGCACGCTGGGTAAAATGCTCGTCTCTACTTGAGGACCAAGTGGCTCAAGAGGCCGGCTTCCTGCTGGTTTTGGATTATAAATGTTAAAATTGGGTTTTGGTTCAGGTTAGGCTTCAAATTCAAGGTGAGACAACTTCAACCAGGAAATGACACAGCAGGGGGAGCACGCATGAGCAGCTCTGCTTCATCCAAACACATTGTCCTGCGGCTGCTTTGTCTTGTGGTCTTGTGGGATGCCTTATACTTTGTAACAAGTTAAGTGTAAAACCTGCATGACGCCCTTGCTATTCAACTTCGACACCTAGCTTGTTTTTGTGGGATTGCTGCCAATATTTCCTCTGTCAGTCAGGTTTGTCCATGTTCATCTTAGAATTCAGCAGCGAGGAAAATTAAATGCAAGACACATCAATTCTTCAGCGAGCACAGACCCAGACCCAGACTCGTATACCCTGAGCACAATTACAGGCACTTCACTTAAATATACATTGGCCACTTAATAACCAACTTATTTCATTCTCTTAATTTGTTTGCGTCTTGTACTATTGCACTCGCAAAACAACATTGAAGCATTAAGCCAGAAAGCTGCGTCTTCAAAAGGGACTGACCAGGTTGTCTCCCCACTCGGTCAGGCTGTAGTCCACGGTGATCTCCTCCCCCTTGGTGATGTCGCGGATGGCGATGACGACCAGCCGCACCTGGCTGCCACAGTGGACCTCCCGGATGCGGCAGTTCGGGGACGGAAGGAACGAGCCGGCCGCCGGGGCCGGAGCCGCCGCCGCGGGGGTCAGAGACGGGGCCCGGGCCGAGGTCGCCGGTGCAGGAGCGGGCAGCGGCGCCGGGGTCAAGGCCGAGGAAGCAGCGGGAGCTGGGGCCGCCGTGGAGGCCGAGGCGGAGCTGGTCTTGTATCCAGCTGGGACTTTGTCATGAGCCTGCGCCGCTGGGCCGCTGGGAGGTGAAGGAGGGGGGATATAAAGAGTTAAATACACTACTGTCATCAGACAATGCTTTGTTTGTTGTTTTAATGCCATGTACCTGTTAGGTACCCGTTTGTGATTCAAACAATTAGTTTAAATGAACAAAACAACAACAATTGAAAATGAAACAACAACAATTGACATTTAGTAATTCCAGTTTTCCAATGTGATGTTTTATAGGCTCCTTGGATGCTCCGCTAGGACTCGGGTGTCACGAGCTGCAATTGGGAGGTAAATGAGCAGGAAAGACCGAATGGCGGTGCCTCCTCATTGTGTCGACACTCGTCTAGCCGTAGGGCTGCTTCTCTGCTGTAGGGATGCACCGCAGCCGAATGAGCGCAAAGCAAACAGTCCACACATTCGGGCTGATGCCAGCGCTCCGTGCCGGTGATTCTCAATCCGCAGTCCTCAAAGAGAGCTGCAGATTTGTTGTCCCTCTCTTACTGGCTAGACGGCTGCATTCTTCACGACTTCTCAGGTGTAAATCAGCCTGATGATTTGGTTCAACTGAGAACCTTCAGGGCTGGAGAGTCCAGAGGACCGGTGGAATTCAGAAGTGCCCTCGAGTGCCAAGTCGAGATCGGCAGCCGTGCCAAAAAAACACCGGTGTGTTCAAGCCAGTGTATGTATATGTGTGTGTCTATGTGTGTGTGTGTGTGTATGTATATGTATGTATGTGTATGTATGTATATATATATATATATATATATATATATGTATGTATGTATGTATGTATGTATGTATGTATATATATATATATATATATATATATATATATATATATATATATATATATATATACACACACACACATATTAATGTAAATACATTTTCACTCACCAGTAGTGGGGAGCGGGCTCCGTGTTGTAGAAAGGCCCGTCCAGCATGGACCGCTTATTCTCTGCTACTTCTTTACGATCACCTGAGAGCACAGCGACAGTCAGTATAAAAAAAATGACATAAAAGTGCAGACACACACACACACACACACACACACACACACACACACACACACACACACACACACACACACACACACACACACACACACACACACACACACACACACACACACACACACACACACACACACACACACACACACACACACACACACACACACAGGTCATCACCTCATCTCTAAGAGCGTGCACACACACACAAAAGTAGGTCACACTCTCTCTCTCTCTCTCTCTCTCTCTTTCTCACACACACACACACACACACATACATACATAGAATATGGCATGCAGATATAACACACACCTGGGCTGAAGCTGTGTTCAGGCACGCTCTCTTCCTCAATGTGTGTGACAAAGACTTTCACGGGCGTCCCTTTCCTTTTCCTGCCACAGCCGCGCCTGCAGAGAGCACACACACACACACACACACACACACACACACACACACACACACACACACACACACACACACACACACACACACACACACACACACACACACACACACACACACACACACACACACACACACACACACACACACACACACACACACACACACACACACACACACACACACACACACACACACACACACGATTATCATTTCATCAATCGACCAACTAGCCAAATATCAATAAGGGTCAGAGAGTGACCGATAAACCAATGGACGCCCGATGGATCCATAAGAACTGCGATTCCCTCCTAAATGAGTAAACAATACTGTGAATATATATTTTTTAATTCACAGAAACTATCAAACTTTAACAGGACGACGACCATTTAAACTGCTCTTTACCATTTCTTACGGGTAGTTTTGGATCTGGTGATCTTTACAGATTTTTAAAAACGTTTCCATCTTTGCTCCTTTTACACCAGATTATTGTGAAGGTAAGGAGAGTGTTTGAAAAAGCCCCCCCCCCCCCCCCCCCCCAGTAATTAGCAGAAACCCCCGTTGCTTTTTGACCTAATCGCATGCATTTCACTGATCCTTGAATACTGTCCCCTGTGGGCCACCGTAGGACACATCTTGCCAGTGCATTCGTAACCCTGAGCCATTATTTCGCTTTTAAATGTTGAAGCAGCTGTGTCAGCAGTTTGGGAGGAACTGAAAAAAATAGTTATCAGCCATGAAAGAACTGCAAAAAAAAAAAATGTAAAAGAGAGAGACTTTTACAGTGACAGTGTTTCCTGTGTACCTCAACAACCAAGGAGTACAAACAGCTATTTTTTCTTAATTCAAGTCATTTTCTTAAATTAGTTTGTATGACTTAAAGTACCAGACAAATAACATCCGAGGAAACGATGAATAAAGTTACGCACACCATGGAGAACAAACTGACAGGCGCTGGATGTGAAGACTACATGAAGACGAATGAAGACCGCACGCCCCACAGCGGGCTCCTGCGATCTGGTTGGTGCCCCCAGTCGAGCGCTCTGACCCCCCCGTCCCGCATCACCGCTAAGGAG